>PVLC010019082.1:0-31160 GCA_004027655.1 Graphiurus murinus | reverse complement strand
TCTCTGCTGTTCGGCCTGTTCCACCTCCTGGACAGCTGGGGGCGCAGTCGGACAATGATGGTTTGGATAGCTGAGAGGAGGATGGTTGAAGGGCGCTGGCGGCTAAGATGGTGGCAGCCACACGCTGGGTCCCCCAAATCTCCCGATCTCCACCCAGGTGCTCCAAGTTCACGCCCAGGCTTCAAGCACTCCCTCTCTTTCCCTAGTCAAGAGGCTGGGCTCCCGGCCGATCTGCTTCAGGCTCACTTTTCCATCCCTGGAGGCTGACCTGCCTGCTCGACCTTCCCGGGTTGCTGAGGGGTGCAGGCTGGTGATAGTCTGGCCAGATGGCGGTTAGCTGGTTGGGAAGGGCTAGCAGGGGGGATGGTGGGCCGCCACTTCACGGCCCGCCGGCTCCCGCTGACTAGTCCTGCCCCTCCCGGACTCAGCTCCTCCGCTCCCACCTCAGGCCCAGGCCTCCGCCAAGGAGCTGCGTTCCACTTCAGGCTCTGGGCGGTCGCAGTTCCGCGCTGAGGCGATGCGCCGGGACAGACCCCAGACCCGCGGGTGCCCACGCTGAATGCCCCACGGTTCTGATCTCCGCCTGGGTGCGGCGCAGGGTGCCAGGGGTGCTGTGTCCCGGGGCCCGCCGTTCCCAGCATCTGGGTGGCCCCCAAGGCTCCTGGTCCTGCCCTTCCACAGCCTACCTCCTCGGCGCTGAGCCCGGCTGCTGCCTGCCCCGGCAGAGCAGGGCCGGCGGGGGTCCGCGCGGAGCGCTGCGCGATGGCGTCTTTTCTTGTCACCGCTCTGATTTCTTGATCTTCTTTATTTGTTTGTGGTTCAGATTTCGCTTTTTTCCTTCTGTTGAAAAGATCTTTTAATGGTAAATTTAGATCCAAATCAAGGCGTTTGTGAAAAGACGGTTCACTCAGTCGCCATCTTCTGAAATGAAATTTTTAATGAATGTCAATTGAGTTTTCTTAAAGATAACCACCTGGCCATTATCAATATTTCAAGTAAACATGTATTGAGACGTTTTGCTAAAATATCTGGTCAATAAGATTGTCTGTATTTTAAAATATCTATGGGAACATCTTTTATTTTATTAAAAATAAATTGTTTTCTTAAATGTCTCTACTAATAGAGCTATATAAAACAATATGAATATTCAAAATTATATTTTTATACTAGGTTTCAGGTCTAATCATACACACTGAGTATATATACATATATATGTAAAATCTTCTAACTTTTCATATATAAGACAACACTTATTTCTACAATGACATAAAATATTTTATCTATAGTGCCTAATAGTGAAAAAATATAACTGTGTGTCCTCTCTATCTTCTAGGTAAAATACTAGTATTTTATTTCCCAATATTTCCTAAGGTACAGATAAAACTAATATATTTTCTTTGTTTATGTTTTCATACTAATGTAGTATATTAGAACCAGAGAGTGATTCAATACATTTGAGACATCAAATTCTCTACAACATAGAAGCAACTTCTTACTGCCTACCAAAATTCTTTAAAAACTACTTCTTTCAAAAAGTTTTTTTACTTCTTCAAGTCACAATAAACCCTACTTGGCATGTGAATTCAAATTCAGTGTTCTATTATGAGACTTAAGAATATTTTCTAATTATTTGTAACTCTTTCCCAGATAAACTGGAAAATCCCATGAGAAAAGGAAATGTTAGGTTCATTTTACATTTCTCACAGAATAAACATAGGTTTTACTGGGTTCATTAGCCAGTACTGAACAAAAACAAGTTTTCACGAACAGAAAAGGAATCTAATGAAATAAAAGAACCATCAAGTCTCGGGTACTGTGAAGACATATGCTGATTCCTGTTGATCTTGAGCCTCTGCTTTAATGGCTGTGCAAGACAGAGAGGATGAAAGACAAAGCCTTAGGTATTCAAAAGCTGATGTCTTGTGAGGCATGGTGGCACACATGTTTAACTAGAGAGGCAGAGACAGGAGTATCACATGTTTGAAGGCAGCTTCAACAATGTAGCCATGCCCTCTGCAAGTTAGTGAGACCCTGTTTCAAAATAAAATAGGGTTGGGGGTGTAGCTCGGAGGTAGAATGTCCCTGGGTTCAATTCCCAGCACCTCAAACAAATGCTAATGTCTAAATGACCCTTGAACAAAGCCAGAACTGAAAAAATTATATGCTCTACTAAATAGTAGAGGAAAGTACACCTCCACCTTGGAGAAGCAAATAGCAATGATACCTTCCTATCTCACATTGCTATCAGCTATTAGTAAAAAAGCACCTCCCCTAGGAGTGTAACAAAAATAAAGCACTCAAATTATATTGCTGTATGAATGTGTAATATCTCTCAGGTTAAAAATCTTTATTTGAAAATTTAATTTAACTGCTACTTTTTAAGTAGTAATTCCTAAGTGTTGGATAAAGGAAATTACCTTAAATCAAGTTGTTGGCAAATTACCATAAATACGGTTTCATTTAGCATAGATTCACAACCAAAAATTATAGAGGCAAGAAAGCAAGACACTTGGATCCAAAACCAATATGCACATGTACACACACACATACATATGCACAAACACTACAAAATGGAATTAACAATTCAGAAATTGGGCTTTTCATATAACACAAAATAAAAAGGTTTAAAATGTTATCAAATTATTACTAAAGAATAAGAGTATTTAAAAATGTCCAGAAAGAACCAAACAGAACTTCCAGAAATAATAATGTAGAATTAAAATTACAAAAAATCAATTGATTATATTATAACATTGTAGGTAGAGTTGAAGATAAGTTTAGTAAACTGGGAAATAAAGAAGTAACAGACTGTAGCAGAAACAAAAGTTAGAAAATATAAAACCTTGTAAAACGTGATACAATAGAGATGTCTAATATACATTCACTGTAGTTACAGAAAGAAAAAATAGAATGGAGGGAAACAATACTCAAACATATAATAGCTATGAATATTCCAGAATTGTTAAATAAATGAATCCTTAGATATATCAAGCAGAACAAATTTAAATCAAGATACATAAAATGAAATCCATACCAAGATTTTTCACAGTGAAACTGCACAATAACAAAGACAGTGAAAAAAATTCTTAAACATTGTCAGAAGAAAAAAGAATATAGAATGTACATATATACAAAAATAAAAGGTAAATGGGGAGTGGACAATAGTCATAATGAAAGTTATAATACAGTGCAATAATTTCTTAAAATTGCTAAGGTAAAATAACTTTTAGAGCTACATTGTTACAATTAAGATTATAAAACAAGCTTAGGAAGTAAGGCAAGATAAAGACATATTCAAACAAGCAAAAAGAGAATTTGTGACCAACAGATATTCACTAATGAAAACATCAGAGAATATAATACATAAAAAAGAAAAATTATCCCAGAATGGAAATGAAAATAAAATTTATTATAAGTAGTACATGAATGCCAGAACCAGTAGAATATAAGCAATTTTATGAAGAAAAAGTAAACATAAAAAAGTGTGATCTTAACTAGATGACCTTAATTACAAACGAGAGAGAAAAATATAAAACATAGTACTATGTTATAAATTTTGTTTATTATTTTTTATTTTATTTTTGTTGAGAGCTGTTCATTCATACTGAGCATTTCCTTTCATAGACAACAATGACATCCTGGAATACCAATATTGGAATGTGCTCTGTGAGTTATTTCACAAGTCTCCTAATGTGATATGTTTGTACTAAGATAGTCACCTGGTGACTTGTGACCCATGTTTATAAAGAAAATTACTAATGCTCATAAGATCTACAGTGTCCACCTAAACTACAACAAAGTAAAACTAACTGAGCATTCTTTGAAAAAAAAATGGCTTAGGTGAAATTCCAACAGCTCCACTACAGCTGCAGATTGTCTTCATCACAGAGAGTATCTTTCATTAGAACCTGGAACACATTGAATACTCTTCCCTCAGACTAAAATTAGAAAAGAAACAAGCAAGAACATACAAGAAATCATTTTTTCTCATCCTTAATTGATGAGTTGGCCCGATGCATGCAATCATTTGCAAATACCAAGCAAACCCTTATTAAGAGAGAACAGATCACTAGTTGTAAATAAGCGTGAACAAATTATGACCTAATTAGCTGTATGCAAAGAGAAAGTAAAATTTGGTACCTATTCAAAAGTGAGAGCTCAAAGATGGTCACTCTTTAGAAAATCCCAGAGAGAATAGGACTGTTGTCACATTTATGAAATATCCTTACATTCTCATTCTGTGTCATTACTATCTTCAACAGACTGGTGTAAATCCACAAGGAAAGCAAAGAACTTCTTACCTCATTTTCCAATGCTGAGAGTGAAGGTCCAAAAAACTTAAAAAGAAGAGATAGTAAACCTCCCAATTTCCTGCAATATGTGTCCTTCATCTTATGCCTTATTATAGGATACTGCAAATTCATAGATGACATGATGATGCCTTACTTTGCAATTTATCTTCCATTTATTATCTCATTTTATTCATATATCTCCAGTTGAATAAGCAAAATTTACTCTCTATATACTGAAGATAGGAAGGCTGACGAACAAAAAGATAAGTGACTAGCCTAGTGTTAAATGGCTTGCCAGCAGAGGAATTCTTATTCTCATTCTACTGCTCTATTGAATATAAATTGTTGACACTTGGGTTCTAAATCATACTGCCTGGGTTTGAATCACATCTCTATCATTCCTTAACTATGTGAGATGGCACACACTATTTAAACTCTCAATCTCTGAATTTTTTTTAATTCATCAGTGTGTATGAGAAACCAGATTTCTAACAAAGTTAAGTATAAACACATATAAAGTGACTTACACATGGTAAATCCTCTGTTCATGTCATGGTTTGGGTCTGGAATATCTCCTAAAGTCTTGTATTGAAAGCATAGACCCCAATACAGCAAGGTTCAGAGGTGGAGCATTTAGACAATGAATGTATTATGATGACTCTGATCTCATCAAAGAATTCCATTTGATGGATTGATCCATTGATAGATGAATAGACTACTGGGAGGTGGAATCTAGTTGTAGGAAGTAAGCCACTGGGTGAATGCCCTTGGAAGGTTTGTCTTGTATATGTATTTTTTTCTCCTCCTCCTCCTCCAACAACAACTCCTCCTCCTCCTCCTCCTCCTCCTCCTCCTCCTTCTTGGATGCCATGAGCTGAGCAACTTTTCTCAATCACACCCTTCTCCCATGATATTCTGCCTCAACTTAGGTCCAGAGCAATGTATTCAGCCAACCATGGGCTGAATCCTCTGAAATTGAGCCAGAATCAGCTTGTCAGGCATTTTGGTTATAGTGGCTTTTTTTCCAATAACTGCTTTCCTAATCCTATGGAAATACCTATTCTCAACCTTACTGCCTCTTTGAAATATTTAAAAAAATACTTACTTTCAGCTGTGATAGGTTAATCCAGCTTAAAACTCAAATATCATATTTGATTTAAATTTCAGCCCTCCCTTATACCTGCCACACACCTCTTCTCCTCAAGGCTGGCCAGACTTATGTCCTCAGAACTCCTGATGAAAAATACAAACATAGATTTGGCTTCACTTAGGCTTCCCCTCCCTTTGCAGCACTATAGTCTAGAGCAGGTATTCCTCTTTCTTCTTTCTAGCCAGTGACTAACTTCTTTTTTTAATTATTATGCTTTTATTGGTTCATTATAGTCTTATATCATAATGTAAATCATGTTGACAGTGTGACATACATGCACATAGCACTTGGTGGCTAATCTCACTTAACATAATGTCCATGTTCATAGCAGCACAATTCACAATAGCCAAATAATGGAACCAATCTCAGTGTCCATCAACTGATTACAAAATTATGAGAAATACACACAATGGAATTCTACTCAGTAATAAAGAACAAAATTATGTCACTTTTAATAAAATGGAAGGACTTGATGGTTAACATCTTTAGTGTTGAAAGACTGGGAAGGAGACTGAAAGAAGAAAATCATCTTCCTAACTTCCCATAATCCCCTTTGCTGGTTGTTCCTGTTTTTCTGGTTCACACTGACTAAACATGATTACCTCCTCTGCATCAGGCCTCAGATGGGACACCTGAGCTTTTAGGGGCTGGTTCAAATGCTTGTATACTGTACAGTTCCCTAATGTGAGAGATCTGCCTCCTACTCAATAACTTCTACCATCCCCACTCCTTTCATGCCTGCTTATGCGTAGCCCTCTTGGATGGTATATCAGCAAAACAGATAAAGTCTAGCCATCTTTCCCAGTGACTAAGTCACCCATGAAAACCTCAGGCATGCTGGCCATACCAACCCATGAAAGTATAAACTAATCCACGAAAGCCAGGCTTCTCAGTTTTTTGCCTCTCTGAAGGTTTCTTTTTCTTTACTCAGCAAGATATTTGTCGTAACAGGAAGCAACATGACAGCATCCTTATTGACGGCAAGCCACCATTATTTCTTGCCTGGATTCTTCTAACAGCCTGATAATGAGTATCACTGCTGCCAACTTAGCCACTTAGATTAATAATCTCTAGTATTCTCCTCTCATTCAGAGTAAGAATCTAAATCCTCAAGCGGTCCCATAATGCTCTACATGTTCAGATCACCTGTTACTTTTCTAAATTCATTGCTAACTATGATTTTTCTCTAATTCATTCTGTTCCAGTAACAGTGCCTCCTTGCTAATGTTGTTATTTCTGCCTCAAACACTATTTCCCCAGATAACTGTAGATCTTTGCTAAATTGTCATTTTCTTGACAAAAGCCTATCTGAGTATTTTATTTCAAATGTACCCATAACCTCCCTTGTTCTACCTTTCTGCTTTATTCTACATAGCACATACATAACATATTATATATCTATTTGTTAATTTTTATCATATCTCCTAAAATTTAAGCTTCATGAGAACAAGTGCATTGATTACTTCTTCATTACTATACACCAGCAGCAAAACATTCCTTAACACATTATAGACAGCTCAATAAACACTTTTCAACAATGACATATAGGAAACATGACACATGAAATAAAAAATAAGATAAAATTTTAAACTCCAGTTTTGTTGCTCTTTTTTGATATATTTGGAGGATATACTAAAAACAAGAATGCTTTCTTATATGAAAAAGAAACTATCAAAACAAAATTTTAACTAGAATTTTCTCATTCTCTGGATATTAGTAACTATGACTTAAAGCTACTATGCGTTTTTCATTTCAAAGAAGAACAATAAAAATTAGGGCCCTAAAATTTCATCAGGGTCCGTTGAAAGATGATGAAACCAATTGTTCCAAAATATATTTAATAACTATACTGTTCAGTACCTTAGAGTCAATATTCAAATGCTGCAATTTATTTTATGTTTCTTTATCTGTTTTAATCTAGTTCTTCCATAATTTTTAAGATAATGACATTTTGAAAACTATAGGTCTATTATCCTATAGAATATCCCACATCGTATAATTGTCTGATTGTTTTATTTGTGGCATAGTTTAATTTGTATCTCTATTTCTTTTTATTTTATTTTATTTTATTTTATTTTGTGGTACTGGGGATTGAACTCAGGGGCATTCTACCTCTGAGCTATACCCCCATCCCTATTTTTTATTCTTTAATTTGAGACCAAGTCTCACTAAGTTGTGGAGTGTCTCACTAGGTAGCTGAGGCTGGCCGTGAACCTGGATCCTCCGGTCTCAGCCTCCCGAATGCTGGGATTACAAGCGTGCGCCACCACTCCCGGCTTGTATCTCTATTTCTTATACCTACTGAAATATTAATCTGAGAGTATGATTAGTTTTATATTGAGCATTCTGAGGCAGAAATATTTCAGAAGTGATTTTGTGTTATTCGTTTTCCTCACATAAAGCTTAAAGGAACAAAACTCTTAGTTATCCCAGTATTAGTAATGCTATTTGGTTATTTAAGATAGTACCAGATTCATAAAAAAAAAAAAAAAAAAAAAAAAAAAAAACAGAGGTACATCTTCCTCTTTGCGATTTTTAAGTTAACTAAGACATAAAATTTTAAGTTATTTGGGGTAAAATATAATTTTTAAAAAGCTATTCACCTTTTGTTTTTAGAAGCTGCTACAGTTTAGATTTTTTTTTTTTTGGCAGTACTGGGGATTGAACTCAGGGGCATTCCACCTCTGAACTATACCCCCAACCCTATTTTTTATTCTTTATTTTGAAACAGGGTCTCACTAAGTTGCGGAGTGCCTCACTAAGTAGCTGAGGCTGGCCTCGAACTCGGATCCTCCAGTCTCAGCCTCCCAAATGCTGGGATTACAAGAGTGAACCACCACACCTGGCTCCACTTTAGATCTTAAATGTCCCCCAAAGGCCCAAATATTAATGGCTTGGTCTTCAGCCCTTGGAACTATAGGAGGTGGTGAAAATTTTAAGTGGGGCCTAGTTGGAGGAAGTCAGGTAACTGGAGGCATGCCCTTGAAGGAGATATTGCGAACCTGGCCCCTCCCTGGCCTCTCCTTCCATTTGCTTCCTAGCATTCTGGTAAGGATCTTCCTCTGCCATTTACTGACACCATGATGCTCTAGGCCTTCTCATTGGCCCAGCGCAAGAGGCCTAAATAACCATGAACTGAAATCTCTAAAACTGCAGCCCATATTAAACCCTCCCTTTTAGTGTCTGTGTGTGGTACTGAGGATTGAACCCAGGAACATTATACACACTCAGCCCTTTATATTTTTATTTCAAAACAGAGTCTCCCTAAGTTACTGCACACTGGCCTTGATCCTGTAATTTCCGTGTCTCAGCCTCCCAAGTACTGGGATTATAAGCATGTTTCATTGCACCTGGCCAAAATAGTAGTTTTTAAAATCTACCATTCCTTCTACATTTATGGGCTGGCATTTTCTTTTGCTTTTATTATTTTCCTGAGAATACTATAAGAGTAGTGAAAACTATAGCATATATATGCAGGTGAGAAATATTCAGAGAATGAGGGAAAGTGATGCAGAAGAGACAACGAAGAATATTTCCAGCAATATCCTTGAGATAAATAGTTAGGATTTAATACACAATACAAGGGATGATCTGTTATAGAAATAAGAGAATTTTTTCCATAGTAACAGGGGAGAAGGTAGTAGAAGGTAGACATATGTAGATGTGTTATTTATGGTTAATTGCTTACAGTTTAGGAAATGAGGTCATCAGCTGAGTGTTAGATTAGGTAAATAAGATTGTTGGGCTCATATGATATTAATAATCTGGAGATTAAAGTGAAACCGGTCAACATGGTTATGTGTTTTCCTTGAGCCATGTTCAATTGGGATGGTGTTGAGATGGAATAGGATGAGAGATTATTAGAAGTTATTATAGAAGTGAGTATTAGATTAGAAATTATGATAATTGTCAATGAAATTTAAGCTGGATACAAAGTAAAGACATGAGAGGGTTTGAGGATCATTGAATGGATCGGATCCAATATTCATAATCATTTCAAGTCATATGCCTTCTTGAAATTTTAAATCTAAGATACCTGATATTCAGTAAAAGATCTAACAATGCTTCCCTAGCTGGACTTATTTAAATATCCCAATTATAATCTAGTACTTTGTCTATATAAGCACAAATTAATGATCCTGTATACCACCCAATATAACATGTTTGTATGCAAAATTAACCTTATAAATATGTAAACTAATTCACATTAGAATATATATTTCTGAGCCAGGCATGGTGGTGCATGCTTGTAATCCCAGTACTTGGGAGGCCGAGACAGGAGGATTGCAGGATCAAGACCAGCCTCAGTAACTTATCAAGACCCTCAGCAACTTAATGAGACCCTGTCTCAAAAATAAAAATAAATAAATAAATAGAGCTGGGGTATAGAACACCCCTAAGTTCCATCCCCCAGCACCACAAAATTTTTAAAAATAATATAATATTTTCTACTTAAAATAACTAGATACTGATGAATTACAACTCTCAATTTTAGATATTATAAACATATTATAGCACAATTTCCAGGAATAAACTCAAATATTTACCCCCAAATCAGGATTTTAAAGAAGAGAAGAAATCATTACTACTGGTTTAACATAAAAATTAGATAAGAATGCCCATTTCTATTTAGGACAAAGTTTTTTTAGATTACTACAATAATCATGAATTTAAATTTGGTACAGAACATTTCTATAGATAAATCTAACTATGATTTAGAAATTGCTACCTTTAGGATAGTTTTCTTGTAATTAATTATATCATTTTCTACGTTATTTCGGAAGCTACAGAAGAATAATGAATTCACAATAAACTGAGGAGCATTATGGGTAGGATCTAGACATTAGAAAAGTAATTCTATTTTCCTGTATAATTTCCTATGGAGTCTCATGGATACTGTCTACAAAGATATGTATTTTAAAATTGAAGAACTATAATGAATAATCAGAGACTTTTAAGAACTTCAAATGTATAACTCTTTAGCCAATTTTTTTTGGAATTTATGCCAAAACACAACTGAGCTCATTAAGAAGGTTTAAAGAAGGTTATGACAATAGTCAATCAACAAATATTTACAGATCATTTACATTGAACAAGATTTATTTTCAGGGTGAAAGGGTAAACAGAGATTTAAGATGGTCTCTGTTTCCAAAAGCAAATAATAAGGTAGGAGCACTGAGTGACAAATAGGAAAATATATAACAAGCCAAAGAACAAAAAGACAAGTCAGAATTTGCTAAGTATGAAATTATAGCCACAGAGAGGAACTGCCTTAGAGATCAGTGAGACCTGCAGTGGTTGTAGAAGACTTTCTGAAAGAGATGAAATTTCAGTATAATCTTGAAAAATCTTGAATGTGTGAGTATAATGGAAGTCTAAGAGAGGACAGAATCATGAGAAAAATCACAGGAGCATCAATATGTTTGACATCAATGATGTACAGTGAAGATCCAACTATGACCAACATTAGAAAATATTAGTTCAAAATTATATTAAAATACTGAGTACAACTTTGAAAATGCTGATTTCTTTTGTAAATTTTCAAGGTCTAATTTAAAAGAATGATTCAAGTCTATAATCAGTAACTTTTCATCAGCCCAAACTTAATAAATTAAGACCTTCAATATGATTTGGTCTGGGTCCTCTAATTAATTCTTACATGTTAACAGGATTTTTTGTTTATTATTTGATGTAGAATTAGTCTGAATTTTTATTTTTTCATTGAATTTTCTCATTCTTCTTATTAGCATCCATTTATTAATCTTTAACATTTGCTATATTCAAAGTTAAACAGTGCTTTAAAATTCTTATTTCAGTAAGATTGGCCTTTCCTCAAGATTCTGAATTAGATAGGTTTAACTTTAATTCAAACTCTCCATCTATTAAATGAGGCATTAGATTAGAATCATAGTTTTAAAATTATTTTTAAAGAAATCAACACAGTTTTTAAAATAATAAAATACAAACTAGAGATCACAGATTAATGTACGTATGTGATACCTGAACTATGAGCAAGAGATCTGAAGTTATACCTGTTTTTCATTCTGTTTGCCCCTATAATGATCACAAGACAATTTTTTTTCAGGATCACATAGTTCCAAGGAATACATTTTGAAAAACACAGGACTAAATTTCTCCTATCCTAATGAATTTGCTTCAAAAGATTTAATCAATGTATTCCAATACATGGTTTATATTTTGACAATAATATTTGGGCCAGAATCTACTTTCCTAATCTTTAAGAGTTAAGCAAGAACAATTACATGTATGGATTGTCATGCTTCCCCACTAATTGCATACAGAGAGGAATGACTAGAGGGAAAAGTTATTCTTTGTCTCAACTAATTTCCCTTTTGATATCTTTGGACCTAGCATCCCAGAGAGCCTTCCCTCTGATTCCTCATCTCATCCCAACACGGGTGGCTCATTTCAGCCAGCTACCCTAGACAACGATGCATTTTCTATGTCTCTTTCGTCTCAAAATCTCCTTGTTCGAAGTCCGTATTCCATCTAGTAATTACTTCCTATATAACTGTTAGTTAACTTTGCCTCATAAACATTTGAATACTAATATAACATTGAAAATTGCTAATGAATGATTGTCTTACTCTATTCAGTTAATATTTATGTGTTAATACTAACACTTCCTAAACTAAATACAACCTACCACTGTTATAATCTGGGCAACTATAATTGGTCAATGGAGGAGACAATTTTGGTTAGGTAGGTTTTTCAATGTCCCTCAAATCTTTTCACAAAGATAGCAGTCTTCTTTTCCTGTGCAGGGGACACCCTGTTTAATATCTAAAACAACTAAATTTTCTTGCAAAATTTGTGATGCATATTTCTGTCTCAGTCTACTTTGCTGTCTACATATATATCTTTGAAAACCCTTCTACATGGAGACATGTATAGGGGTCTCTCTCTCTCTCTCTCTCTCTCTCTCTCTCTCTCTCTCTCTCTCTCTCTCTCTCTCTTTCTCTTTCTCTCTCTCTCTCTTTTTGGTGCTGGGGATGGAACCCAGGAACACTCTACCTCTGAGCGACACCCCTAGCCCTATGTTATTTTTTTTAAATTTTGAACAGGGCTTCACTAAAATTCTGAGGCTTGCCTTAAACCTGCAATTCTCCTGTCTCAGCCTCTTAAGTATTGGGATTATAGGCATATGCCACCACACCTGGATTACATCTCTCCTCTAAATGAAGATGTTTCCACAACTTCCGTCAGTCAGTAGTTTAGAAATCTAACAATCCTTCAGAAAATGTTTCTTTTTACTTATAAAATCTATCTTAAGGAGGAATGCTGAAATACAAAAAGCACACAGAATTTTCCAGACAGGTATATAGGGCCAAAATGATTTATGATGAGAAAGCTGATAATACTACATAAGATTGTAACACTTTCTCTGAAACATATATAAGCTTCTAGTTAGTGTATTATAATTCTACATCATAGTGAGATTCAAGGTGATACAAACATACATGCACAGAGCACTTGGTGTGATTCCCTTTGGATCCCATCTCATGTTAGATTGGTAGTGATATATTCCTATATAGACATAGCATTACTTGAACCATTTCATTCATCAAACCTTTTTCTCCTTCCCAACTCCCTCCCCCAATCCCTTTCCTCTGTTCTACTAGTCTCTCTCTTCAGTTATCTGAAGTCCCTTTTGTTTTCTATTTTTCTCTGTAGCTTCTCAAAAGAAGAAATGCAAATGGCCAATAACTATATGAAAAAAGTTCAACATCATTAGCAATCAGGGAAATGCAACTCAAAACTACACTGAGATTCCATGTAACTCCAGTTAAAATGGCCATTATCAAGAAGCCAAACAACAATAAATTTTGGTGAAGATGTGCAGAAATAGGAAGTTTTATACACTGTTGGTGGGATTGTACATTAGTACAACAACAACAAAGACCATTATGAAGGTTCTTCAAAAGACTAGTAATGGAAACTCCATATGACCCAGGTATACCCCTCCTTGGTACCTTTCCAAAAAATCAGTACTGTAGTGATACATGCATATCCATGTTCATAATAGCACAATTCACAATGAGAAATTAAAGGAATTAATACGGAAGCTTTATTTTCCCTGAGGCTAATCTAACATAAATGAGTGAGAACATTATAACAACATGAAACCCCATTTCCTAGAAATCCACAATCTTCAATGGAGATGAGTTTAATGCCCAAGCATATTGTCATTGAACCAACTATACATATATATAGGAAAATACACATTGTCTCTAATAACCTAATCCTTTTGGAAGCCAACATTATAGTGCTCTTATTTGATAGAGCAGCATCTCAGATTATTATTTATTTTAGAATAGTTTCTTTCAAAGGTTACCACAAAAGATATCCCTATTAAGAAATTTATTAACCAATCTATCATATCCATACACTTTGTGTCATTTTTATAGAATTAATAATAAAGCAAAGATAATACAAGAGCTTCCCTGATACCCAGAGTAAAATTTGAAAGATGATTAGACATGAAACCCAAGGGAGACTCAAAAACTGTTCAAAACCAAACTCAATGAAGTACAGCTTAATATTGGAGAAAATTACAAGTACCTTAGATATAATTAACTTTATTTTTTTGTGATACTAAGGATTAAGCCAGCCTTATTTTATTTTTTATTTTGAAACAGGGTCAACGTTGCTGAGGGTATCACTAAGTTGCTGAGTCTGGCCTCAAATCTGCTATTCTACTGTCTCAGCCTTCAAAATACTAGGATTACAAGTGTGTACCACTGTGCCTGGATCACCATTAATTTTAGATTACTCCCATCTACCAAATGAAATGCTTTCTTGGAAATAATGAAGTATTGATATATTTTTTGTATTCATGCTGCATCTGAGAACATCAACATATCGTTTCTTCAAAAAAAATTAATGAGAAACAATCTCAGAAAAACATATGCTAGAAATTCTGGTTTTGTTTTAAATTTCATACCAACTGAATTTATGTATACCAATTAAGTATAGGAGATTTGTCAGTGGTAGAGAATTAAAATGTTGTAGCTGAAAAGGAAGTGGAAAGATCAGAGAAATAGAGGTAGGCAGATACATGCCAGACCACTCTCATGGTATAGGGCTTTGAATATGGAACACATAAATCTTGTCAGTGATTTGCTGATGTCCCATAGAATGTCTTTGTGGCTCAACCTACTACTAGTACACAAACAAGGTGATATATGCACACTACCACCGTTACATAGCATTTGTTCATGAATGAAAGAAAGATTTCTAAAGTAATAAACTTATAAGTAGTACTATTAATAGCTAAGAATGTGGTCACATTAGAAGACAAGAGCTTCATGAAAGCAAAGAAGATTTGCTGGTAATAACATTAGACTTTCACCACATATCTAATAAGTCAACACAAACACATCCTTACAGAATTCCAGGTACCAAGTACTCAGCCTTATGTATTCTATCTTTATAAGGCTCCAGAAACAGCAAAATTAGATTAGACATTTTACACAATACAAAAGAGATTCAGGAGCCGGACATGGTGGTGCACGCTTACAATCCCAGCATTTGGGAGGCAGAGATCAGAGGATCCGGGTTCGAGGCCAGCCTCATCTACCTAGTGAGGCCCACCGCAACTTAGTGAGACCCTGTTTCAAAATAAAGAATAAAAAATAGGGCTGGGTGTATAGCTCGGAGGTAGAATGCCCCTGAGTTCAATCCCCAGTAGCGCAAAAAAAAAAAAAAAAAAAAAAAAGAGGTACAATCCTCAGAGTATGGATGCTAATTCCTCATACTGTATCTTTTCTTTAGGGATATGACAGATTTTGACTGTCAACTTGAGAACCACATTCACAGAGGACAATAAAGATATCTAGGAAAAGAAGGCATCTGTTAAGCAAACAAAATAGGACAATGTTCATTTAAGTCAAGGCCAACTTTCAGGGATGGATTTCTGGCACCTGATTACATCTGGTTTCCCTACTTCTGAATCCCTTGCTTCCAACCTTAGCTTATCTAAATCCTTCTTATCCATAGGAATTTCCTCAAGTTCTGCTTCCTATACAATTGATTCACTCTAGCTAATAGGGATAAAAGTCTTCTATGACCTGCTACTAAAATAGAGAAATGACATAGCAAATTTACCTGGTTGCTCTCTAATTGTTTCAAGTGTGACTTTTACTTCTCTGTTCAAATAGATCGTGTGGTCCTTCAGGACAAGAACAGTTTCTTCTATTTTAATATATCTAGTAATACTGAATATTTACCTAAAAGGAATAAATTATGTGAACTAATTTGCACTAATTCACTCTTCTACCTTAAGATCTATATTTAGCTTCTATAAATTGATAAGTATAGAAAGCCAAAATGAGAATGCAGAACTAAAGTTAGCTTGTAACTGGAACATGGGAGACTGCATAGAATCTTGGAATCTCACTGCCAGAAGGACTACAAGAAGTTATTTGCCCCAGCCATGCAGCTTCAGGCAGATGAGTATTTAAGTGAACTTTTTCTTACTAGAAAACACTGAGACAAAACTACACAAATCTATGTATATTTCAATACCTTTTCTCCTCATCAGTTAAAAATCTCTACCTTTTGTAATACTGCATCTTCTGGATCAATTTGTTCTGTTATTTCAAACACACAATGATTACTCTGATTTTTTTCATTTAAATTGATATTATGTCATTATATTAGTTTGATATTATGTCATCAAAGCAATGAAGAAAGGGTTCATGCTGAATCAGTAATTCAGAAGAGAACAATCTTAATCTTTTCTCTTTATGTTCAATCTCCAATCCTCACCAGTTTTGAACATATTCACAAGGAAAAGTAAAAACAATAAGAAAACTCCATCTGGCCTCTCTGTTAAAGCAAATATGTTTGGCATCTCAATATCTTATATTTCAGGCCATGGAAACTTTTCAAGCTCTTTCAAACTTAAGCTCTAACAAAATTCAGGCCAAAGTAGTGAAGTTCTCTCTGGCTCCTCAAGGTAGACTCTTATACTCTAAGGCTAGGTACACTTAGTATAAACATTTAAAAAGAAGTTGAATCAGAGATGAAAGGCCTTAAATCTTCATAGTTCCTATCAAACCTTGTATTACCTAAAAACATTGTTGAAAATAAAAATATCTACACTCTACCCAGATTTAGAGAATAACTTTAAATGTGAGTGCTCATCTAGAGAAACAGATATAATACTGTTATTGCTTGATCTCACCCTTAACCATATTCCAAATTACCTAAAAATTCTTTTAGTAACAGCATATATTCCAGAAGAATCCTTCAACTCAAATACCTGTTATAAGATGAATGAAAAGACTCATAAAATAGCTTCTATTTCTATTCCAATTAGTTTCATTGAATAATAATAATATCCCCCCTTATCCAAGATTTTTGTTTCTATGGTTTCACATACCTTCAATCATCAGATATCTGAAAATATTAAATGGAAAGTTGCAGAAATAAATAATTTGTAAGATTTAAATTGCATGCTGTTTAATTAATATGATGAAATCTTGTGTTGTTGTGCTCTTTCCAATACAGGATGTGAATCATCATTTTGTCCAGCATATCCATTCCATACATACCACCTGCCCATTAATCACTTAATAGTTGTATCAATTATCAGGCCAACTGCCACAGTATCATAGTATTTGCATTCAAGTAACCCTCGTTTTATTTATTTTTAATTGCTTTATTGATTCATTGCAATTATATATCATAGTAAAGTTTGATGTGTTAAAAACGTATATGCACACAGATCTTTGCACATTTCCCTTCATATTCTACCCTGTTCCTCCCTCCTGACTCCCCACACAAGTTAGTGAGATTGGTAGTAATACCTTCACATATTGTCATAGTATTATTTGAACTGCTTTTTTCTTCAGTGCTCTCTTTTCTCTCCATAACTTCTACCCGTAACCTTCAACTATTCTATAGATTTTTCTTTGCTTCATATAAAGTCCTTATGTTTTCTATTTTATCTCTTGCTTCCACAAATAAGAGAAAACAAACCACCCTTGACTACCTGAGACTAATATCACTTAATATAATGAAATAGCAAAATTTTAAAATATCACTGACACTACCAAATATTCTTAAACATACTAACCAACAGGAATTATCATCCATTGCTAGTAAGAATGCAAAGTGGTATACTACTTTATTTCATTCACTTATTTATTTTTGTGGTACTAAAGATTAAATCTACACTCCCAACCATTTTATTGTTTTTATTTTGAAACAGGTTCTAACTAATGTACTTCATGCTGAAGTTC
The DNA here is from genome assembly GCA_004027655.1 of Graphiurus murinus. Classification (NCBI taxonomy): domain Eukaryota; kingdom Metazoa; phylum Chordata; class Mammalia; order Rodentia; family Gliridae; genus Graphiurus; species Graphiurus murinus. The sequence continues at coordinate 13,449 of PVLC010019082.1, read as the reverse complement.
AATTTGCAAACGATTTTTTTATTGTAATAATTTGTGCATTGTAAGCATACATCTTTGTTAGGTAAAAATTGATTACAACATATATGCACACATTTCTCATTTGACCCTTTCCCCAATTCCCACCCCCTCCCTAGCCCTCCCTCCCTCTCAGGATCAGTTCAGTGAGTGACCTTGATATGATTGTGTAAGTACATCATGTGCCTTAGGATGCCCCCACCCCGTCCATCCCCTTCAGTTAAATCAACTTCTTTGCTTATCGAGGGTCTCTCCTTTTTCATCTGGAGACCCTCTTATGCCCCGTCTTCTCCCTAGCATCCACATATTAGGGAGACCATATGCTTCTTTTCTCTTTGTGACTGGCTAATCTCACTTAACATAATGTTTTCCAGTTGCATCCATTTCCCTGCAAAGAACATGATTTTGTACTTCTTTATGGCTGAGTAAAATTCCATTATGTACATATCCCATAGTTTTGTAATCCATTCATCTGTTGATGGACATCTTGGCTGGTTCCATAGTTTGGCTATTGTGAATTGTGCAGCTATAAACATAGATACACATGTGTCGCTCTGATAGTTTGGTTTCCATTCTTTTGGGTATATACCCAGTAGTGGTATTGCTGGGTCATATGGTAGATTCATTCCTATTCGTCTGAGGATCCTCCATACTGTTTTCCAAAGTGGCAAATAACCCTTGTTTTATTTAATAATGTCACAGAAGTGCAAGAGTCCTGATGCCAGCAATTTAGATATACCAATGAGAAACTGTAAAGTGTTTCCTTTAAGTGAAAAGGTAAAGTTCCTCAACTTAATAGGAAAATAAAAACATGCTAAGAATACTAAAATCTATAGTCAGAACAAATCTATCCATGAAATTGTGAAAAAGGAAAGAAATCTGCACTACTTTTGCTGTTACACCTCAAACTGAAAAATATGGCTCATGACTTTTTGTATTCGTCAGAGTCCTCTTAAAGGAACAGAACACACACACACACACACACACACACACACACACACACACACACATTGTGGGGATTTATTAGATTGGCTTACATTTTCAGAAGCTTGAATAGGTCCATAATGGCTGCCTGTATACTGGAGAACCTGAGAAACCAATATCTGTTTAGTCCAAGAAGCTGGCAGACTCAAGCAAGAGGGACTAATGATGCCTGGAAGGCCCTTGTAGAATTTCTGGTACAAATTAGCATTCAAAAGCCAAAGAATCTGAAGTCTAACATCCACAGGTGCTGGCAGCAGCAAAAAAGACATCCACTCAAGAAGTTTCCAGCATATGCTCCCTCCTCTTCTGCTTATTTTTTCCATCCAAGCTCCCAATCTATTAGATCCTGATATCCCTGTTCAGGGTAGATCTTCCCAAAACATTTTGATGGCTCACATGCCAATTATCTCCGGAAACACTCTCACCCATTTTTAGGCATCCCTCAATTGAATCAAGTTGACCACCAAGATTAACCATCACACTCATAAGAAAAAATTTACAAGATTCATAAAAGATAGCAGAGTAGAAGTCCTTTCTCATGTCTGCCAATGAGAAGAGTGAGGTTGGCAAAAGATAAACTCTATTTCAAAGATGTAAAAAGAGCTCTAGGCACCAAGAAAGGATGAGAGGCAATCAAAATTGCATGGAGAAGTAGAAAGGTAATGTAGAGGAAAGTGCAAGCATTTTGCAAATTCAACTAAGGGTCACTGGCAAAGGGAAAGAAACCTCATCCAAAAGTAAAGGTAAGACTGAGTGAAGAATGGCAGGCCTACCTGCAGCAGAAACCCATAGTTTCTACAAGCTTGAAATCCAGCATAGGGATGTTGTCTAAAAACTGTTCCTCCTGCATGACAACTTAGCTTTAAGAAATCCACTGCATTGCTTGGCAAACTGTGGAAGTGCTATAGACAGGGGCCATCTCAAGAAGGGCCCTATTGTTAGTGACCAAGCTCCTTAAGGGCTCAGAAAATAAAGAATGGCCATAGCTCAGGGTCCCTAGGGCACCTCACCATAGTGATTGGGTGAAAGGTAGTCACAGTTGTAGGCAGGAGGAATATTTGTCATAAATCTGTAGAGAGGCTTAAGCAGTGAGGAATACATGCTGTGGAGGACACAGTGATCTTTGATCCTGCCCTTTGTGTTGACACAATATCAGCCTTGTAAGGATTTGAGCAGGGATTGACCCTGAAAGTGCATTATTGAGAATGGCAAAATGCTGAGTTCCTGCAACACCCCAGACACACACAAACATACACACACACGCACACACACACTGATCAATCATCATTGTTCATATGCTCCCTCTGTGCTCAGAGACATTCAGAAGAAATGCTGGCACAGCTTGGACATTCACTACACCCCAACATGCACTGACTGAAAAATTTTGAAGATAGTGGGAGCCCACCTGATGGTCCACAGGCTCAGCTGGCAAGAGGGGCTCAAGGGAAGCTCAGATTGTCATGACATTCCCAGATATACTACAGAAGCCACTAAAGTGAATTCAGCCCTCCTGCAGACAACATATGCTAGTGGGTAAGGCTTTGTAAAGCTCAAACTGAATACTGCCCTAACTGCATTGGCCAGAACTCAGAGGAAGTATACTTGACTCCAGATGTGATCCACATACTGCCAATGTACATCTGTAGGATTTCAAAATTAGAGGACCTAAAAAGAAACTTCTTCAAAATTGCTACAAGATTGATTTTTACTCTTTTTCTCTCATAACATTTTTCTTACTTTTATCTAACTTTGTATATTTTAATTTTTACTTGTGTAATTTATTCCTATCTTTTGTTCCCATTTTTATACCCAACTCTTTCCTCTTCTCTCTCTTTCCTTCACATTTTTATTACTATTAGTTTAATCTTCATTAACATTTAAATTTCTAAGCCAGATGTGGTGGTGCACACTAGTAATCCCAGTACTTTGGGAGGCTGAGACTGGAGGATGCAGGTTTGAGGCCAGCCTCAGCTACTTAGTGAGGCTCTCCACAACTTAGTGAGACCCTGCTTCAAAATAAAGGATAAAATATAGGGCTGGGGGTGTAGCTCGGACATAGAATGCCCCTGGGTTAAATCCCCAGTATGTGTGTGTGTATGTGTGTGTGTATATATATATATATATATATATATATATATATATATATATATATATATATTTTTTTTTTTTTTTTAATTCCCAGTCTAGTCTATGGTCATTGGCACTATAGACGTCATTTTAATAGGCTTTTAGTATATGTGTATATATAGCTGGCTTTTTTAATTTGTTGTTACTATTGGCCATGTTCTCTCAAAGTGGTGCTTCAAATATGGCACTACAAACATGTTAGATACGTGCTTAGCCATGGAGCTCCTTTCACTCATTAGCTGAGAGGAACTATATTTTATTCTAGCCTCAACCTAGTAATGATTGAAATTTGCTGGAAACTTCAACCCAAAGAATAGGGGAGATAATCTCCAACTAATGACCAGCCCCAAGTAGGCACAAAGAGAGGGATCCTGAAGAACCACTAATGGGCATCCACCCTCTTACCAACAACAAAATAAATAACCCAGCTTTTATAATCATCACATCTATGAGGGGGTCTCAGCATAGGTAGCTCCCATACCCATTCAGGCCACACAGTGATGATAGATATGAAGGAATAAACATAAATAATGCATACAACACACTCTTCTGTCTATAATATATCTTAATGAACTGCAAAACCTCTAGAGAAAGAGGTTCTCTTGGATTTCTACATAGTATGCCAAGTGGCAAAACCCTCTCTAATCACAGCCAAAGAAACCACAGGAAAACTACAATGTGAAATCCATTTGGAATAAAACACAACACAACAAACCAACATCATAGGGCACATCATCAAGAGAAAGCTGCTCAGTAAGATGACTCTCAATTAAAAGTGGGAGAAATATCCATCCCAACACATGCACAAATCTCAACAAAGTAAAATAAGAAACATCAAGAAACAAGGCAACACTATTTCTCCAAAAGAAGTTCATAATTCTCAGTATCTAGATAGAAAGGTATTGAAGTGGATGAAATAATTCAAAAGATTATTAGGATGATTAATTCAAAAAGGATACAAATAAACAGCTGAGGGAATTAAGAAACTCAATGTGGGAAATGAAAGAGCAATTCAATAAAGAAACAGATTCTGAAAAAGAATCAAACAGAAATATTGAAAGTGAAAAACTTAATGAGACAAATAAATGTTCATTGAATGCCTCACTAATAAGTTAAATCAAGCAGAAGAAGAATTTCAGGGTTTTAAGGCAAGGTAATTACCATTTTCAGATAATAACTAAAAATAAGAAACTATGATCAAGAGCTCTAGGACAATATTCAAAAAGCATGTATTCAACCCATAGGGTTAGAGGAGGGCATATATATATATATATATATATATATATATATATATATATATATATATATATATTAATGGCATAGAAAACGTATTCAGTAAAATAATGGCAGAAAAATTAACAAATCTTGGGAATTAAACAGATATCCAGGTTCTGGAGGCATTTAGAAACCTGAAAGAATAACTCTATGTCATATTATAGGTAAAATCTCAAAGCATAGAACAAAAAAATATTAAAAGCTGTAAAAGAGAAGCACCAATTAACTTATAAAATGTATGCCTATCAGTATAACAGCTTATATTTCAGTATAAACCATACAGGCCAGGAGGGCATGGAATGATGTGTTTCAAGCCCTGAAAGAAAAAAAAATTGCCAAACTAGATTACTGTATCTAGCAAAGTTCAATTCAGAATTGAAAGAGAAAAAAATACGTTCTAAGATAAGCATAAACTAAAAGAATTCATGACCATTAATCCAGCGTTATAGAAGATACTCAACGAACTCCTACGGACAGAAGAAAAACAATCAAAAGAGCATGGGAAGGAATAAATCTCACAAGAATAACAGATAAGAAAATTGGAAATAGTAAAGAATTAAACATAATTATTTCATTAAAATATCAAATCTCTAAAACAAATAAGAGAGAAAGAAAAAATAAAGATTTTTCAACTCAACTCAAAAACAAAATGACAGGAACTAGTACATATCCTTCATAACAGACTTGAGTGTAAATTGTCTGAATTTGACAATTTAAAATGCAGACTAGCTGACTGTATTAAAGACAAGACTCAATCGTTTCTTGACTGCAATAAACTCACCACACCAGCAAAGACATACACAGACTGAAAATGAAAGGATGCAGAAAAAAATTCCAATCAAATGAAATAAATAACTTAATGACACACCTCAAAGCCTTTGAAAAACAAGAATAGTTGAACTCCAAAGCCAGTGGAAGGCAAGAAATTATTAAAATTCAAGAAGAAATCAATGAAATAGAGAATAAAACAATACAGAAAATCAACAGAGCCAAAAGCTGGTTTCTTGAAAAAATAAACAATATAGAAAAAACACTAGCCAACCTAACCAAAAGAGAAAGAGAGAATCAACTCAAATTACTAGAATAAGAAATGAAAAAGGTGATATTACTGATGACAGTGTGGAAACTCAGAGGTTTATCAGAAACTAATTTGAAAAACTATACTCCAACAAAATGGAAAATATAGAAGAAACTGACAAATTTCTAGACACATACAACCTTCCTAAATTGAGTTAAGAAGATAGAGAAAATTTAAACTGACCAATAGCAATCAAAGAGACTGAAGCTGAAGCAGCAATAAAGAGCCTACAATCAAACAAAAGCCCTGGTCCAGATGGTTTCCCAAGTGCATTTTATAAAACCTTTATAGAAGAGCTAATCCCAATACTACTCAATCTATCCCATGAAATAAATAACAAGAAATGGGACTCTCCCAAATACATTCTATAAAGCCAACATCACATTAATACTAAAGCCAAATAAAGAAAGCTCAAGAAAAGAAAACTATAGGCCTACACCATTGATGAACTTAGATATAAAACTACTAAACAAAATACTCGCAACATGCATTCAAAAATACGTCAAGAAAATTATATACCATGACTAAGTCGAGTTCATCCCAGGGATGAAAGGCTGGTTCAACATATGAAAAATAATCCATGAAGTTCACCACTTAAACAAAACCAAAGACAACAACCACATGATCATTTCAATAGATACTAAAAAAGCATTTGATAAAATCCAACACCCATTCATGCTAAAAGCACTTCAGAGAATCAGAATAGAAGGAACATACCTCAGTATCATAAAGGCAATATACAATAAGCCCACAGTCAACATCATATTAAATAGGGAAAACCTTCAAGAGTTCCCCCTAAAAACAGGAACAAGACAAGGATGTCCATTATAACCACCTCTATTCAATATTCTACTTGAGACTCTAGCCAGATCAATAAGGTAAGAGAAAGAAATCAAAGAAGTACAAATAGGAAGGGAAGAACAAAAACTGTCCCTATTTGCAGATGACATGATACTATACTAGACTTAGAAGACCCAATAAACTCAACCTAAAGGCTTATACAGCTTATCAACAATTTTAATAAAGTATCTGGATACAAAATTAATCTTTAAAAATGTACATAAATTTACTGAAAAAGGAATCCAGAAAACACTTGAACTCACGATATCCCCCCCCAAAAAAATAAAATACTTAGGAATAAACCTAAAACTTAGAAGATGAAAAAATTTTCCATGCTCTTAAATAGGCAGAATAAATATCATCAAAATGGTCATTCTACCAAAAGTAATCTACAGATTTACTGTGATGCCCATTAAATTACCAAGGTCATTCCTCACAGACATAGAAAAATCAGTTCTTAAATTCATTTGGAAGAACAAAAAGCCCAAAATAGCCAAAGTAGTTTTCAGCAACAAGAACTATGCAGGAGCCATCACAATACCTGACTTCAAACTATACTACAGAGCCGTAGTAATTAAAACAGCATGGTACTGGCACAAAAAATAGACACAGGGAGCCGACCAATGAAACAAAATAGAAGACTCAGAAACAAACCCACACACTTACAGTCAATTGATTTTTGACAAAGGAGCCAAAAACATATACTGGAAAAAGGATAGTCTCTTCAACCAATGGTGTTGGCAAAACTGGTTAACCATATCTAGGAAAATGGAAATAAATTCCACTTTCTCACCTTGCACAAGAGCCAATTCAAGATGGATCAAAGACCTGGGAGTCAGGCCAGAGACCTTGCAGCTACTTTAAGAGGGCATAGACTCAACATTCCAACACATAGGCACAGGTAAAAATTTTCTCAACAAGACCCCAAATGCACAAGCAACTCAATGGAATATCAATACATGGGATTGGATTAAACTGAAGAACTTCCATGCAGCAAAGGAAACCATCAAGATCCTCAACAGAGAAGCAACAGAATGGGAGAAAATTTCTGCCAGCTACTCCTCCAGTAGAGGCCTAATATCTAGAATATACACAGAACTCAAGAAACTCACAGCTAAGAAAAAAGTAACCCAATAAAAACGGGCAAAGGATCTAAATAGACACTTCACAAGTGGTGAAACACAAATGGCCAATAAATGTATGAGGAAATGTTCAACAACATCATAGTAGTCAAAAAGATGTGAATCAAAACTACCCTGAGATTGCACCTAACACCAATTAGAATGGCAATCATCAAAAACACAGCAACAACAAATGCTGGCAAGGATGTAGAGAAGTGGGAACCCTAATATATTGTTGGTGGGATGGCAGATTAGTGCAACCACTTTAGAAAACAGTATGGAGGATCCTCAGTTGAATGGGAATGAACCTACCATATGATCCAGCAATACTACTTCTGGATATCTACCCAAAAGAATGGAAACGAAGCTATCAGACTGATGAGCATGTACCTATGTTTATAGCTGCACAATTCACAATTACCAAACTATGAGACCAGCCAAGATGTCCATCAACAGATGAATGCATTACAAAACTATGGGATATGTACACAATGGAATTTTACTCAGCCATAAAGAAGTACAAAATCATGTCATTTGCAGGGAAATGGATGGAACTGGAAAACATTATGCTAAGTAAGATTAGTCAGTCACAAAAAGTAAAAAAAAAGTTCTCCTTAATATGCAGAAGATAGGGAGAAAGTGGGTCATAAGAGGGACTCTAGATGAAGAAGAAGCCTTAGATGAGTAAAGAAGGTGACCTAACTGAAGGTGATGAAACGGGGGGTGGGGAAATACCCTAATGCACATGATGTACTTTCACAAACATATCATAGTCAATCACTAAGGTGAACATGAGAAGGAGAGAAGGAGGAGGAAATGAGGTTGGAATTGGGGAAGAGTTAAATGAGTGTTGTGTGCATGTATGCCTTTCACAGCTTGTTCCTTACAAAGATGTATAATTACTATGCACCAATAAAAAAATTACATTATAAATCAAACCAACTTAGACATTTGCAGAATATCCCACCCGATAGCTATTGAATAAATAATCTTTTCATCAGCATATGATTTTTTTCCAAATATATTACATCTTCAGCTATAAAGCCATCTTAACAAATTATAAAAATGCTGATGATTCCTTGCATATTATCAGAGAAAAATGGAATAAAGCTTGAAGTCAATAACAAGAGAAATTGCAGAAGTTATTGCAAACACATAAAGATTGTAGAATATCCTTTTTATAGCACCATGGGCTATTGAATAATTGGAGGAATTAAAATTTTTTCTAGAGTCAAATGAAAATGAAAACCCAATCTACAAGAACTAATTCGACACAGCACAAGCAGTTGTAAAAGGGAAGTTTATAGATATAATTGCCTACATAGTAAAACAGAGATCTTAAGCAACCTAATGATGCATTTCAAGTCTTTAGAAAAACAAGATTAAACCAAACCCAGAATTAGTAGAAGGAAGGAAATAATAAATATCAGAGTATAAATTAATAATGCCAAGTATCAATAAAACAGAGTAGGTTCTCTAACTGAGAGAGAGAGAGAGAGAGAGAGAGAGAGAGAGAGAGAGAGAGAGAACCCAAATGAATAATGTGAGAAGCAAAAGAAGAAATATTACAACACATATTCCTTGGGATCATCAGGAAATATTTTGGGAAAGTATATGCCAACAAATTTGAAAATCTAAAAGAAACGGATAAATTTCTAGACACATATGACCTACCAAGGCTAAACCAAGAGGATATAAAAATCCTATGTAGATCAATAACTACCAATGAGATTGAAAGTAATAAAAAGTCTCCCAACAAATATAAGTCTAGAACCAAAAAGATTCACTGAATATTTTCAGACTTTTAAGGAGAAGAAATACCATTTTTTCTCAAACTATTCCATAATATAGAAGGGGAAGGGACTTTTCCATACTCACAGTGACAGTATTATCATGCTACCAAAACCAGATAAGGACACAACAACAAAAAAGAAAACTATAGACCAATATCCTTGATGAAATAGTTGTAAAAATCCTCAATAAAATATTAGTAAATGAAGCTCAACATCACAACAGAAAATCATGCACCATGATCAATATGGGATTCAAAGTTGGTTCAACATATGAAAATCAATAAATGTAATACATCTCATAAATAGAATCAAGGATAATAATCACATGGTCACCTCAATAATTGAAGATAAAAGCTTTAAATAAAATTCAATATCCATTCATGATGAAAATCCTGAAGATATTTATAAAAGAGATCATACACAATAAAGGCTATATATGGCAAATCTTTATCCAATATTATGCTGAATGGGAGAAAAAAAGCATTTCACCTAAAATCAGGAATAAGACAAGGCCGTCAAATCTCACCACTCTTACTCAATAAAGTACTGGAAAATTAGGGAGAGCAATCAAATAAGAGAAAGAAATAAAAGGGATCCAAATAGGAAAGAAACTATACACAGTATAATAGTTACTTCAGCATTTAGCCATAGTGTGAGAGAATATCTTATTTTCCACTACATTTAGGTAAATGGGAACACTGTACTTTTTCCACTCCTTTGAGGTTAAATACAGCAATACAACTAGTTCTGGACAATGAAATGTGAACATGAATGTTTTACTTCTAGCAGGAATATTCAAAAACCAGTAAGCAATTCATTTCATCCTCACTCCTTACCAAGGTATTTATGATAATCCATGTGGAGGGGACAAAGTCAGAAAATTCAGGATTCTCAGTACATTCAGGATTCTCAGTAAGCAGAGCTCCTCTATCAAACTGTAATGGAGCTGTAGTGTGAGAAGGAAACAAACTATTATTTTAAGCCAGAGAGCTTTTGAGCCATACTCTAAGCCAGGCATAGTAGTATACATCTGCAATCCCGGTATTTGGGAGGCTAAGACATGAGGATGGCAGGTTGAAAGCCAGTCTCAGAAAATTAGCAAGACCCTGTTTCAAAATAAAATAGGAGTTGGGATGTAGATCAGAAGTAGAATGACCCTTGGTTCAATCACAAGAACCACAAAAACATGTATGAATATGTATAAACAGATTTTTAAAAATAATATTTCTGGTAAATTGGAAACAACCTAAAAGTCTCAGAATATAGGATTTTGAAATCACACTGTAGAATATCCGTAGAATGTAATGGTATTTACCACTCATAAAAATTATGTTGGATTCATGTATTTACTGACAAGGGAAGATATTCATGATATATCATTAGGGGAATAAAGTTACAAAAACATGTACAGTATTATCCAAATTTTGTTAAGAAGATATACATGACATATACACACCCCAAAATGTTAACATTAGTTATCACTGGCTGATGAGCATATGATTTTTCTGTTTCTTCTCATCTAAATATTTAAATGTCTTATATGAACATGTAATACATATGTAATATTAAAATTTTAATTTTTAAGATAATGAAGTCACTGCTTATTCAAAGGCCTCAGAGAAGTTGATTTGTTTTTGTTTATTTGTTTTCTTGCCTCTACAGCTAAGAAATAAATAGTATCTTCATTTAAACAGAGGTAAAATGACTTTTTAAAAATCAACCTTAGATAATATGGATCTTCAGCATAAAGTGGATAACTGATTTATTTCCTTTCATTTTCCTAGCAGTTGGGCAGCTGTTCTTTTACTCAAAAACCTCAAGCCAAGACCCTGAGGGGTGATTTTTAATCATTTATGGTGAGCTCTGAGGAAGAAACACTATTGTTATGCAACTCACAGAAACATTCAATCTTCTCTCTCTTTTTTTTTACTTCATTTTGGTTCTACAACCTCAAGTTTTCAGATACTAGCTGCATTGTGAAATGTGATTCTAATAAAACAGGTAGCTTATAATGGGCATAAAAATCTCTTATACTTAAGTGTGTTATACTACTGAGTGCTATCAGGATGACAATTTCTGCCTCCTATTATTGCCATATTATTTCACTACTGATTATCATGGCTGGGTGGGTGAGTGGGGAGAGACTATACATCCAAAAAAGAAAACAAAATCATGTTATGAATTGAAGTGTACTCATGAGTACTTTGAGGCTTTTACTTACCATTCTCTCATCCCAAAAAATCAGAAATGCCAAGAAAATTTATATGCTACAAGGAATCAAATCAGAAATGAGAATGAACAAAGGCAACAAGGGCACATAGGAAAATACTCAGTTTTGATCCCCAAATGACCTAAACTCACATTTAAATATCTGTAGTGCTGCTCATATATCTAAGGTAAAATAGGTATGATATAATATTCATTTTCCAGAAAGCATTTATTTAGTACCTACTATGTGCCTGGTTCTTTGCTACATTACCAGGATATAGTGATAAACTAAAATGGCCATCATTTCAACCCACTTGAGATGTACAGGTGGTAAGAAAAGTGTATGGATATTGACAGGTGAGGAAAGACTGGCTATGTATGGATACCATTTTGCTGGCATTGTGAAGAATGGATTGAAGAAATGAAAGAAAAAATAATAGAGACTGAATTACAAGGCTACTAATGTAAAAGTTAATAAATAATGATTTCCAATATTATAAGGCAGTGGTAGTAGGGGTTATTTAGGATGTTGATTTCAACAAAACTTGAGATTGGTTGTATACAGAAAGTGATTTGGGGCACACACAAAAAAAGGCATAAGCACAGGTTTCTGGCATTGTCAACTAGTGGAATCTAAGTGTTTTTTTAATTAACAAGATATGAAATATTGGGGAAGAAGAGATTATGCAGGAAGAAAGAAAACATAATGAGTTCAAGATATATTTATACTGTGTTTTGGTTTGGATCCGAAATATCCCCCAAAGTCTTATGTGTTTAAAGGTGGTACTTTTGTGAAGTAATTGGATCATGATGGCTTGACTTCATCAGTAGATTAATCCGTTGATGGTTGAATGGACTACTAAGAAGTATGACCTAATTGGAGGAAGTAAGCCACTGGGGGCATGCCCTGAAAGGGTTTATCTTCTTTCCAGTCACTTCTTCCACTCCACTAATTCTCTCCCTCAACCCCTACTACAGCAATGGAGCTGGCAAACCATGAACTAAATCCTCTGAACCCATGAGCAAAAATAAACGTTTCCTCCTCCAAGTTGTTCTCAACAGGTATTTTGGTTACAGTGAAAAAACCCTAACTAACACAAAGTACCAACCATGATTCCAACTATTGAAAACGCAGCCTGTCCTCTTCCAAACTATCTTTTGAAGCCTTTCATTTACTTATTTCCTTTCTAGCATTTAACATATTTAGCAACTATCATGCTTCATCAAATCTAAGACATCTTAACTGCAATACATAAAATTTTTAAGTATTAATAAAAGAAAAAAACTGTATTACACTGATAAGACACATCTTAATCACAAAGCTTATGGTCTATTTTTTTAAATTTTTTATTGTAGTAATTCGTGCAATATAGCATACATCTTTGTTAAGTACAAGTTGTTAACAACATATTTGCACACAATTCTCATTTGACCCCTTCCCCAATTCCCACCCCAATCCCCTCCCCCTCCTTCCCCCTCAGGTTCACTTCAGTGAGTGACCTTGATATGATTGCATAAGTACATCATGTGCCTTAGGGTGTCCCTCTGCCCCATGCATCCACTACAATTAAATCAACTTCTTTGCTTATCGAGGATCTCTCATTTTCATCTGGAGACCCTCCTATGCCCCATCTTCTCCCTAGCATCCACATATTAAGGAGAATATATGCTTCTTAACTCTTTGTGACTGACTAATCTCACTTAACATAATGTTTTCCAGTTGCATCCATTTCCCTGCAAAGAACATGATTTTGTTCTTCTTTATGGCTGAGTAAAATTCCATTGTGTACATATCCCATATTACCCATGAAATTGCCAAGGACGCTCCTCACAGACATAGAAAAATCAGTCCTTAAATTCATCTGGAAAAACAAAAAGCCCAGGATAGCCAAAGTAGTTCTTAGCAATAAAAATCATGCAGGAGGCATCACAATACCTGACTTTAAACTCTACTACAAAGCCACAGTAATAAAAACAGCATGGTATTGGCACAAACATAGATACATAG
>PVLC010019081.1:0-31159 GCA_004027655.1 Graphiurus murinus | reverse complement strand
CTTGTAATCCCAGCATTCGGGAGGCTGAGACCGGAGGATCCAGGTTCGTGGCCAGCCTCAGCTACCTAGTGAGGCACTCCGCAACTTAGTGAGACTCGGTTTCAAAATAAAGAATAAAAAATAGGGCTGGGGGTATAGCTCGGAGGTAGAATGCCCCTGAGTTCAATCCCCAGTACCGCAAAAAAAAAAAAAAAAAAAAGAAATTGTAGTGGTTGTTTGCAGGGAAATGGATGGAACTGGAAAACATTATGTTAAGTGAGATTAGTCAGTCACAAAGAGTAAAAAGCATATGTTCTTCCTAATATGCGGATGCTAGGGAGAAGATGGGGCATAAGAGGGTCTCCAGATGAAAAAGGAGAAACCCTCGATAAGCAAAGAAGTTGACTTAACTGAAAGAAGTGGATGGGGGTTAGGGGGGACACCCTAATGCACATGATGTACTTTCACATATATATCAAGGTCAATCACTAAACTGAACTTGAGGAGGGAGGGTGTGGGAGTGGGGTGGGAATTGGGGAAGGAGTTAAATGAGAAATGTGTACATATATGCCTTTATCAGCTTGTACCTAACAAAGATGTATGATTACAATGCACCAATTATTATAAAAAAATTAAAAAAAATTGTAGTGGAACTAAATTTAATTATTTTCTCATCAGATAATCAGTTTCTTCATGAGAGTTCAACTCATTATAGTTTCTATTTCAAAGAAACATATCTATGAATAGGATTTTAGAAGATAAATACACTGTCCAGTAACTTATTCCCACATATATAGAGAATACAGAGAAATTCTACCAAAATAAGTGATAAAATAGACGAAAAGATAAATATTAAACATAGTATTAGATTGAGGAAAGGTTATAGGAATATAAAGTTAGGAGAAATAATTGCTTGATGAGAGGATAAAGTAAATTAAATTAGCCCGTGATATGAGAAGTGTTTTGCATTGGGGTACTGATGAAAGGTTATTTCACAGTGATTTGTATCACGGGATAAACTGAGTATGTTTGACACTCCTTTACTAACTGAATCCTTGATTTTTTTTTTTTTTCATTCAGTAAGAGTTTATTAAATGTCTACTTTGTGTGCTGAAAATGTTAAGATGACAAGATGCTATTCCTTCATTCAAAGAACTGTGCAAGTACTGGTTTAGATTATGAAGAACTACTAGTCTAGCAGTATCATCTGGTTTGGAGTTTCCTTGGCTTTCCCCTGACCAGTATTGTGCTTGTTCTTACTGCTGCTGTCTTGTCTCATAAGGGTCTCAGGTAAATACACATACTTTCATCTTTAAATCTTGGCTATTTGATATTTTTCCTTATATTGAGGATCATCTTATTCACGACCTATTCTTTAGCTAGGAATCAAGATTGTAAAGAAAGCCAGTAAAGAGAACAACTTTAATATTAATAACAAAATTAGATTTTGGAGAAAGTGCTGGGGATCTCATTTTGGGGCACTAAATAGAGTTACAGGTTGAATAAGCTTCATAAAGAAGAATTCAGGATTCATTGATTGAGAAAAGGCACTGATTTTGATGACTAGATATGGTGCACATTGTTTTATTGTACCTTAGCTGTTTTGTATCAAGAAATTGCTGCCAAACTCTTGGGAATCAGATGGTCAGTTCAACATGCTGTAATAGGATATATTTATAAAATGTAATGTAGTCATTGTCTTTTTCTCTATTTTTATAAGATGTAGTCTGGTGAATGAAAAATAAAATTTGCATTTAACACCCAGGAATCTTTCTTTGCAAAGTTTCCTGCTCATGGAGTTTAGAAAATAAATTTTTTCATTTATTTATTTGCTGTACTTTTCAGTTTTGCATATCTCAAGATTTGATAGAGCTTTGTTCCATTTGTGAGGTGAGAGAACATGGCCAACTTTTAGAGTTAGGGCAGAGGTCACTGTTAAATAGTGCAGATGAGAATAGGTCAATGTTTGGGAACAGTACTACATGTTAGAGCCAGTCTAGCCTAAACTACAGTTGCATGAGGGAGGTTCTCCTTGGTGGGCTGTCAGAGGTAGAACAGCCCAAGAACAATCCTCTCAACCTACCATTGAGGTAAAGAATTTCAAGGTGAAGAGTTATATGGAATCTGGGATAGGAGTGTGTGTATGTGTCAATAACTAAATGAACAAGAATATACCTGCTTACATATATTTGCATGAGTAGCCACCAGTGAATTCTGCCTGTGGGTAATGGGCTGTAGATAACTGCCTGCTGTCAGTCCTAGGGATTGGGACTGGAAACTGAAAGCAGGTATCCCAGTACCAAGAAGAGACAGCAGGGCAGATTAGAGACCTCCAAAGTGTCAAAACAGGGGATTTGTTAGGGCTAGGAAGGCAGAAGGGGTAGGAGTGGAATAGGGTGGATATCAGAATGAGCTCAAAACTCTAGTCATCTGATCTGAGTATAAATGCTGGGTGACATTAATGAAGACTTAGGCAGAGTTGAAGATTGGGGCAAAACTATCAAAAATCCATTTTGGTGATCTAGGATTTAAGTGACAGGAGAAGTAAAAGCACAGGTAGAAACAGGCTGAGTTTGACATTCTCTTATTTATTTCTAGTATCTTTTAAGGGAAAAACACTACTTTCATTGTTAATGAGTAATCATTTAGTCTGCTTTATTGGCATTGGTATAGCATCACGAGATGCTGAAAACTGCTTATGCCTCACACTGGCGTTTCTAGCAGGGAACTGCTGCTGAAATGAACACACTTAGGCTGTGGAGTAAATACTCTTTCTTGCAAAATAGGAGGATGTGAAAAAGCATGGTAGGCATGAGGGTTCTAATGTCACAATTCTGAAGACAAAATCAGTTTAGTTTCTTAGTGGGATAAGAGGAAGCAAGAAAAATGCATGATTATGACACTTTGACATTAAAATGAGAACCTTCCTCACCTTTCATTTACTTTTTAGAAGTCATATTAGCATGCTTGTAGTTGTAGTCAGCTGTCACTCGCCGGCCTAAGGAGAGGAAACTATGTTTACAGAACCCATTCTGGGAATTGAATGTGAACACATGGAGCTTGAATAAATGGAACCAGAGTTCCTCCAAGGATTTCATTAGCAGGAGTTTTTATGCCTTTTTTTCTTTTTTTTTTTTTCTAGGCTTCTGCCATTAAGGTGGCTTCGCTCTAAAGATTTGAGTACTCTGCCTTGCCTTTTCAATTTTTATATTCCAGCAAGGGAAGATTGAGTAGTCCTGTTCAGGTTAGGTATCTGTGTCTACCAATGCCTTAGGAATGTAGTTATGACATACAATCATAGCCCCAGTACTTTACTTTTGTGTACTGGGGCGATTCTCAAAGAAAAGGCAGTAAAAACTGGGCACCCCTCCTAGGAAGTATCTAGAACGTCTCACCCCTTGATAGCTTAACTTCCCCTTTTCATGGGTCCTCTTTTACTCCTCTTCCTACTTTTTTATAAAAAAAAATAGAGATAACTCTGCTGTCCATCGAGTGATGATTTTTTTTTTCTAGTGGAAGAAAATCAAAATGCAGGCTGAGGTACCACATCTAGAGGCATTGCCATAGAGCTATTGACTATGGGTAATCTAATGTTGACTTTGATTCCATTGCAATTTTTAAAAAATATTTTACAGCCTAAATTTAACTCCTTCAACTTGCCATCAGCATGACTGAGAGGAAACAAAGGAAATTAAAGGCAAATGTATTTAATGCTAAAGACAAGACTATTTATTGCACACCAGTGACTAGTAAGGAAATAGGCTACATTGCTTAGTTTTGCATTAGTGTACAAAGCCCTAACCTTTTTCATGTCAGGGTTCATATTTCTGTCACTTTCTGCTAGTATCTTGGCTTATAAGGGCTCCCTGTTCCTGGCAAGCTGACTCAGACCTTCATTCTGGAAAGGGTCTGAACCTTGGTAGTTTCAACTGCATGGAATTATGATAGTCTCCCACTAACTTAACACTGCATAGCACTACTAGCAGATCCTTTTTTAGATCCCCTGAGGTTTTATCATGGTCTTCCTATCTCTAAAGGCATAGCAGCAACCTCTTTCCCCTTGATAGGGAAAGCTATCCCAGCCAATTCTATTCTACCCCAGCCTCCATTTTTGCTAGCTTGGCTTTAGGCTTGGCTTTTAATAGAAACAGTTTTGTCTCCTGTTGTATTTTTACCTTGTGTACTAGATCAACAGAATCCAGAGTTCTCAAGGCAAGAAGCAAAACTTAGAGAGAAGACGAAAGATACCACCTGTGCCAATCACCACTTGCACATTCAGTGTTACAGGGGGGAGACATCATATATCAGAGCCCATTTTGTATCCTGTAGGATAGTACCCAGTTTCAAAATTTAGCTGGAGTTATAACCTTCATATCAAGCTTCAAGAAGCCATTACCTTCTACTGAGGGGGCAGTGGGTCTGGATAAGAGTCTGTTTGATATGACTAGTGATGATAGATGCTATCTACCCTTTGCCATTTAAACTAAATTCCTGGGTTGGAGGCCATCTGATTTATATGAAGCATTCACTAATGTTGATTAATAGTATTGACAGAGGGAATTCAAAATTGGTGTTTGTTGCAGTGAGGAGTAGCTGTCACCATTTCTGTACTGTAAAGGGCTTGATGTGATTTGCTTGGTAAGAGGTCATTGGAGTGGTGGACTCAGCTGAATGGATTCTCAGCAGTAGAGATAGTAACGTCAGCCTTAGTCCACAAAATTGAGCCCTTGCATAACTGCTGCTCCTGCCACCTCGTGGTTTTCATGAACCTATTGAGTAAGGACCAGGCTGGCTGGAGAAAGACTATGACTTATTTGTGATGTGGACCAATCTCTCCCTTCAATTATGAAGAGCCTTTATGTGTTAATTTGTTTGCTTTGGCAATGGCAGAATTCTGGTGAACATAAAACATGGAACCGAAAATTTTTTGATCTATGGCCTTGTAGTAAGAGGTTCGTTCAAATAGCTAGTTCCTGATTTCCCTATTAGCCTCTGATCTCTTCAAGGTTATTGAAGATGGCACAGAAAAGGGAAGGATTGTAGGCTTTCCAGTCATTCCAAGAAGGGCCCTCCACAGAAGTAATATATTCTATAAATTCTCAGAACTTAAGATGTTTAGCCACATATAATGAATGTACTTTTAATTATAACTTTTTTATATTCATTGATTCAAATCTTTTTCCTTTTAAGTTGTGTAGTTCCTCAACTATTAGAGGCCTTGTGTTAAAATTTCTTTTTTCTTCTTTTTTTTTAGAATGGTAATATGCCATATATCCTGTGTTTGGGAAGACGTGAGTGTGTGTGTGTGTATATATATGCATATGCATATTTATGTCTATACATGCATATGCATACTCATTTGAGCATAGAAAATATTTGAAAAAATCCACACTGAATTGTTAGTAGTGATTATCTTTGGGGCATTGGGTTAGGGGAAAAAAGAGTTGGTATTGTAGTGGAGAACAGCTTTTTTTTGGTTTTACTTTGAAAACTGAGTTCTGAATGTGAAAATATGAAGAATGGCAACACAGAATTTTTACTTTTTAAAGTTAGAGAATTTCAGGATGATTAAGAACTAAAAAGCAGTCTTATATAAAGCTGTTTGGGTTGTACTGTCAATAAAGTATCCTAGTCTGAAATGTCTACTTCAGAGGTCAAATTGCAGGGAGGAGAAATTGCAGCTGAAGGGCCCCTGTTAATTTTACGTTTCATGTCTGGGCATAATGCTATGAGGAGCTCATAACTAGTGGTCTATGAACTTGTTTTCCAAAGTCTAGTTTTAGCTTGTGAAGGCCAGATTACATCATCCTCACGTTGTTTACTAGTTGCTGTTGATTTTGTCACCTTCCAAAGAACAGTCTGTTATCTTTTTTTCTTTTGTACTGAGTATTGAACCCAGGGCTCCAAGCATAGGCAAGTGCTCTATAACTGAGCACACCCCCCAGCCCAATCATCTCTCTTTTTTAAAAATAAATTCATTCAAGTATATATGTAAATAAAAGTCAACAAATAATAAGATTACAGTTCAATAAATTTTCTCAAAATGAATATGCTTCACCATTTAAAAAATGAAAAGGCTAGTTACAGACTGAGAAAATATTTGTAAAACATGTATCTGGCAAAGGATTTGGAAGACTTTAAATTGTTTTGGCTATTTTATAGTTTCCCTGCTTTTCCATATAAATTTTAGAATCATCCTGTTGATTTCCAAAAATGAAGTTTGCTGTAAATTTGGTTAATTTGAATTGACTGCAAGTAAATTCAGAGAGAAGTGGTATTTTGACTATATTGCCTCTTAATCCATGAGCATAGACTCCTCTTTACTTAAATCATCTTTGATTTATCTTAGCACTTTATAGGGTTTTGTTTGTTTATGTGGCACTGGGACTATAACCGAAGGCCTTCCACATGCTAGGCAAATGCTCTACCACTGAACTACATCTCTAGTCCTCATAGTTTTCAAAATACAAATCTTGCACATAGTTTGTTAGATTCTTCCCCTAAGCATTTCATGTTTTGGGGTGCCATATAAATTGAGCTGTCTGTGTGCTCTTTCAACTGTAGTAGAGTAGCAGAGTTAATTGGTTTTTTTTTTTGTAGATTCTTTAGGATTTTTCTATATAAACAATCATGTTGCCTAGAATAAAGAGTTTTATTTTTTATTTCTTCCAATGTCATTTTGCTTCTTTTTCTTACCTTTTCACTATGGCTAGGACTTCCAGTATACTGTTAAAATGGAAAGCATTCAGCCTAACATGAGATAAGTATGATATTATCTGTATCTATTTTAAAGATGCCATTTATTGGGTAAAGTTCCACTGTATTCTAGTTTAGTAAGAGTTTTTGTTCTGAATGGATGTTGACTTTTCTCAAATGCTTTTTTATATTTTTTGAGTTTATGTGTTTTTTTTTTTTGTCTCCATTCTGTTCATATGGTGAATTACATTGATTAATTTTTAAATGCTGAACCAGCCTTTCATTTCCATGATAATCTCCATCAGGTTGTGATATAATACCCCTTTTATATATTGTAAGATTTGATTTATTTTTGTTTAAAGTTCTTGATCTATGTTTCCAAAGGCTATTAAATTTCTAGTATTCTTCTCTCTCTTTCTCACTATCATACTAGCGATTGAACCCAGGACCTCCCTGTGCAAGATATTCAAGTGCTCTACCACTGAGCTACATCCCAGACTTTTTTTAAAATTTTTTTATTTTGAGGGTCTCCCTAAGTTGTCCATGCTGGCCTTGGTCCTCTTGCCTTAGCCTCCTTAATAGCTGGGATTACAACCATGAGCCAGCATGTGTGGCTCTTTTTTCTTAACCTTATTTAGTTTTAGAATCATATTGTTGGTTTTATAAAATACTTTGGGAAGAACTTCTTCCAGCTTGAACTAACCATTGAGCTGGTTAGTATAAACAAACATATATAGACAGCACATTAACTTTTGTGTAAGTAAAAGGGGAAAAATAGGCGTGCATGTATCTGTTTGACTTTACAAAAAGAATGGTAGTTGGAGGTGTTGAGGTCAAAGGTTTATGGGAGGGAGTGACACTTCAGAGTTATATACCTTTTTATATAGTTTTGGCTTTTCAAAGCATGTTATTTTCCACACTCAAAATGAGAACTGGAGTGACAACAGTCCTAATCTACCAAACCAATGAACCTGATTATATTTTAAATTAATTCTATGCCTTCATTAGAAGGGACAAAGAGTGAATCTAATTAATTTACCTATATGGTATTCGAGGTTGGGTGGAGATGTGAGGGAGATAACAATCCTAAACTCTTTCTGTTATGTTTAATTTTGTAGTTAGATGGACAGAGTACTTCCAGGACATTTTTTAGATGTATTAAGGATTGAGTAATTGTTTTGAAGTTGGTGGAGCTAGGACTTTCCCTGAGTAAGGGGGAGGTGTACAAATATGGGATAGGAAATGTAAAAAATGAATCCTGTGGGGATAGATTGGAATTTAAGATAGTAGTATGAATTCATTATTGTTTAAACTAATGAACATACACATACACACATTTGTATACATATGAATATATACATAAGTATATTTTTTCACTCTGTCCAACAAAAAAGGCTAAGATGCAAAGATCATACCTAACTCCTAAATCTTGGTCTTTATTTCCATTCCCAACTCAAAGGGATCAGAGTTCCTCAGAAAAATACCAGAGGGCAGGGCAGCATATATACCACGTGAGCCCACATCATTTTTTAATGCTGTAAAGTAAAATGTTTTTAGAAAATGTGAGCATGTCACAAGAAGTCTGTTGGTATTTTCACTATCCAAATCTGGAATAATTTGATCATCAAGTAAGTATAATAATGAATTATAAGCCCTGAAAAAAATAAAAATAAATACATAATCATCATAATAAGATGGTAAATAAGTGAATACATTGAGGAGGGGGACTCTGGTTTACAGTAAAACTCTAGAATCCCAGAGTTGGAGAATCATTTCTTTTAGCTATTAAGGTAACAATTAGGGAGGGAAGGAATCCTAACAAAATTCAGGGGAATCTTGATCATGAATAGGGTGTTTACATGGCCTTAAAACATCTTCCCATAGACCGGTATTAGTTGCAAGGAATAAAATAGTGATTATCCCTTGGTGAGCTACAATAACAATGTGTGGCAGATGGTTACCATGTGACTCCAGAGACGCCCTGAGGAGATACACATACATATATCATCATCTATGCAGTATTCTGGCCAAGACTATATAACCTGAGTCTAGTTGGGAGAGAACATCAGACAAATCCACAATGATAAATGCTCTACTTTAAAAATGAGGGGTGGAAGAAAAGGGGTGTGTTCTTCAAATAAGTTAATGTCCTAAAAGGTAAAGAAAAGTTGTAGAAGAATTTCAAATTAAAAGATGCTCAAGAAATATAACCACAAACTACAACACCTGGCGCTAAACTGTATCCTATATTGAATGGGATGAAAGTACTACAAAGGATATTATTGGATCAATTGAGTAATTGGAATACAATTACTCAATATAGAGTAGATAAAACTATAGTAATATTAAATTTGCTGAAAGTTGCCTGGCTCTGTGGTACACACCTGTAATCCCAGGACTTGGGAGGCTGAGACAGGAGGATCGCAGGTTCAAGCCTAGCCTCAGTAACTTAGTGAGATCCTGATTTAAAATATAAATAAATAAATAAAAAGGGCTAGGGGTGTAGCTTGGAGATAGAATGCCTCTGGGTTCAGACCCCAGTACCAAGAAAAACAATTTTTTTTTTTTTTTTTTTTCTGAAAGTTGATATCTGTAACTTTGTTTGTAAGAGAGTATCTCTAAGGAAATGCACATTGAAGCAAAGGAACAAAGGGCTATGTTGTGTGTAGTTTAGCTTCACTTGGTTCAGAAAAATAATAGCATGTGTTTGTGAATGACAAGAAGTTAGAATGCATGAACACACATGATAAAAGGGGGTAACTTCAATAATAGATGAATCTTGGCTTTAGTGTGATTTTTGTTTTCTTGTGTAGCATTTGTAGTTTTAAATTATTTCCAAATTAAATATTTAGAACTTTTAAAAATATCTGTCCTTTGTTTTTAGATTTTCTTTGTTTACAAAAAGCCTGATTCTTTATCTAGAACCAGTCTGGAATGAACATTTTTATATTTTCCTGTGTGTTGGTGTTGTAGCTCTGTAGGCCACCCATTGTTGAATATGATAGCAGTTAGTGGAAAATGAATGTGTCATTCTGTGGATGGTCAGAATCTGAAACCAGTTTTTGGAGAACTATTCACTACATGGATTGCATTAAGGTTTCTGAAGTATTATCCACAGTGTCTACTTAGTCTGGAGTTTTCATCATTACAACTTATCTTTTGAAGAAATTTTAGAGTGATTATTTTGCATCAAAAATCTAGTTATTATCCTCTGTTTTTTAAGGTTATTTTGTTCCATAAACTCAGAAAGATACCTTTTGGGGTTGTTTTTTTTCCCTAAGAAAGTATTCATGTGTTCATTAATATTTGTTAATGAGCCTGCTTATGTGCCTGACCCTTTTCTAGGCATTGAAAATGTAGCACCAAACAAAACAAAGCTCTTGCCCTCATTGATTCCACATTTTTGTGGGAGGACAAAGCAAAAATAAAAGTAAAATAAATGAATGTTAGTTGGTAACATTGGAAAAAACTCAGAGAGGAGGGTTAGGGAATAATGGGTGACAGACTTGTTGCAATCTAAAATAGGATTTTAAATAGAGTGGCTTGGAAAGACTTTGTCTAGGGGATATTTTTCAGAGCAAAGATCTGAAGATGGGGAGGCAGTGATGCATGTAGAAATAATAATCTCATAGTCAAGCGTGTGGAAAGAGAAAATAGCCAGTGTGCCTGGCCTATAAAAAGTATAGCAAGGAGGTCAGTGGGAAATGAAACCAGAGGCAATAGGGGCCAAATTATGTAGATTCTTTTATTACACTTAAAAACATGTTGGCTTTTACTCAGTGAAATGAGAAGCCCCTGGAAGATGAGGAGAACAGATGTTATATGATTTATGTAAAGTTGTCAGGATAACTGTTACGCTATATGATTTATGTAAGGTTGTCTGGCTGCTTTGATGAGAAGAGACTGAAATAGGGTACAGGTACAAGTTGGAAGGTCAATTCTTAAACGATGGCAAAAACTCAAGTGAGAGGTGATACATACTTTGACAAGCGTAATTATTGTGTAGGTGGTGAGAAGTGGTCAGATTCTGGATGTATTTTGTAGATAGTCAATTGTATTTGCTGATGGATTAGAGGAAGGGTAAGAATTTGAAGTTTAGGGGTCAAGGAGAAGAGGAAGAAGAGCAAAGGAGGCTGAGAAAGAGTTGCCAGAGAGATGGGATGAAACCAAGAAAGTCCAGAAGCCAGGGAAGGAAACCATATCAGGGCGTGGTGAGTCATGCCAAAAGTTGCCCATAGGTCAAGAGGAGAACTGACTGGCCTTTGGATTTAACAATTTTTGTTTAATTGGTCATCTTCAAATTTCAGTGGTGTGGTATGGAATAAACATCTAATTGGAGTATGTTCAGTTTGAATGGAAGTATACTTGGAGGCCAGGAGTACATGTTTGTTTGTGACATCCTGCCATAATGGACACTTTAAAAAAAAAATGACCATCACCTAGAGGGATGTGTGATGTTAAAAAGTTTTTGTTGTTGTCTTTTTTAATAATTGGGGATATATCTGACAATGGTTTTGCTTCATCTGAAGAAGGAAACTGATGATGTAGGAGAAAGAGAAAGAAGTGGGACTTAAGTAGAGTGATTTTCTTGCATAAGAGTAGAGGTGTGTAGCCGGGCGTGGTGGCGCACGCTTGTAATCCCAGCATTCGGGAGGCTGAGACCGGAGGATCTGGGTTCGAGGCCAGCCTCAGCTACCTAGTGAGGCACTCCACAACTTAGTGAGACTCGGTTTCAAGATGAAGAATAAAAAATAGGGCTGGGGGTATAGCTCGGAGGTAGAATGCCCCTGAGTTCCATCCCCAGTACCGCAAAAAAAAAAAAAAAAAAAAAAAGAGTAGAGGTGTAACATCTATAGCTAAGTGAAAGAGTTAAAGGTTGATGTGATCCCTGAAAGTGACACAGAGGAAAAGGGTGCAGATTCAGGTAGGTGGGCAGTTATCATGAGAGATCCTGGAAGTTCTCTTATTATATAGGTGATTCCTATGTCAGCACGTAGAGTATGGAGATTTTATGTGGCTTTTGATTTTTACCCCCTAGTGCTTTTCATCATATGATTGGCCAAGAGTCCTCGGAATCCATTCATTGGTGGGCTATACAACTGCTTATTAAAATTTCCTTTTAGAAAATTAGCACTTGGTTATTATTTAGTTTATCTACTTTGTATAAACTTGGAAAGAGACTCCTAAAAGTCTTTCAGGACTATCTGGATTTTTTTTTTCCTCATTGATCTTCAAGCTGAAGGGTATAATTGACTCAAAGTTCCTTAGAATTTACCCCACACAATTTCCATGTTAAGTATAAGAAAACCAACTCAAAGACACAGGTAGGCCAAGGAGGTATAGCTGATTGTCTAGCCAAGTCTGGAATCCAGGGCTTTGTGGTGGTCTAATTTATAAGATTCCGTTTTGAATTTCAGTTTTTGTAAATATATGCATACATATTTAAACTAACCCCTTTGACAATATAACTGACTTTTTCTAAAGCGGAGGCAAGCAAAGCATGATAAATATATAATATATCAGAGTGAAAATTGGAACTCTGTCTAAAATGCAATCTTTGTAAAACTTGCTGGATGCCTGAAAATTGCATTGCATATTACAGTTAGAAGGCACTGAAGTCATTCCATAGCATTTTTCTCTTGGCTAAATTTATATTAAAATGAAAGATTATAAAGCTGGATTGACTATAACATTTTATATTGCTGGTACTTTAAGATATCTGTAGAGCTGGGCCTGGTGGCACACATTGTAATCCCAGTACTTGGGAGACATGAGATGGGAAGATCACAGGTTCAAGGACAGCCTCAGCAATGTTGTGAGCCTCTCAGCAATTTAGTGAGATTGTTTCAAGATTAAAAATAAAAAGGGCTGGGATTATAGCTCAGAGGTAGACACCCTTGGTTCATTCTCCAGCAACCACACACACACACACACACACACACACACACACACGATATCTGTAAATTGTATTAATATTAAAAATTTGTTGAGAAAAACATTGACACTTTTGCTTGTTGTTTCTAGTTGTCTGGACTCCTTCTATTCCTACTTCTACTTCTTTATCTCAACATTTGGAATTCAAAACTGGTAAAACCAGATAAGCAGCATCCAAAATACATATAAAATTTCTATGAAACAATAAAAAGGCAAACAACTCAGGAGGAAAATGAGCAAAAGATATGAATAGTCATTTAATTAAAGAGGAAGCATGAGTTAACCAATGAATATAAAGAAATGCTTAGCATCATTACTCAATAGTAAAATGGAAATTAAGGCCATAATTAAATGCCAATTTATATCCTTAAACTAAGAAACTGGCATTAGTAAATATTGGCAGGGATATAGATCAGTAAAAACTACCTATTGCTAATGGAATTATAAATTGGTAAACACACTATGGGAGAAATAAAAATTGGTATCATGAAAAATTGGACATACACATACTTCTCAACTCCTAGGTGTATGTGTAAAAGAAACTTTAGCACATGTGGAACAGGAGACAAGTATTAGAACATTCATAACATGAAAGTTTAAAGTAGTAAAACAAAGCAAAAATAAGATCCTCTTGACAAGAGAATGAATTAATTGTGGTACATTTATACAATGCCATATTATTCTGCAGTGAAAATGAATGAACTACAATTACATGCAAAAAAACCAGATGAATTTTGGAAACAATCTTGAATAAGAACATCAAATCTTGTAAGAGAGGAGTTGTTTAAAATCATTTTATAGCATTACAAACAAGCAAAATGGAACACTGTTTTGTTGAGGGATATATAAATATGTGTTGTACTTAAAAAATAAACTACTCCCCTGGTTCCACTTGAATTCCTAATCACACTCAGTATTTCACTAGAGCTATCTCGTTTTAAAACCTTCTTTATTAGGACACCTGTGTCTGCCATTTTGTAAGACACAATAAAAATTTGTTGGATGAATAGTTGAATCCAGGATTTGAGTTGAATTCAGGATTTTTCTTAGAAACCACCAAAGAGGTTGACTTTTAGAGAATATTTTTCTTTCCATTTCTAGCTGATTCCTATAAAATAAGAACCAGCCAAGTGGTAAGATAGACATCACAACTATATAACTGGATAGGTGTTTGAATAATAGTGATCTGATTTTACTTGAACTATTGTAATAATATGATTAAAGAAATTACCAAGAAAAGTTATATGACAAAAACAAATAGCTGATTAGAAAGGCAGAATGTAGTTGAAAGTGAAGCTATTTTTAGGCACAACATTTTAGAGTTAGAAGGCCCCTAGGAATTGGTCTGAGCTCCTCATTTTTGGATAAAGGACATTGAAACCAAAGAAATAATTGACTAAGATCATACAAACTTGTTAAGAACAGAGTTAAAAGAGTTCAGAACCTAGATTTCATGAGTTATATACTAGCATTTTTATATTGAAATATTAATCATAAATACTCAAATACTCCATTTAAGGATATATTCTGTATATGATAAATAACTTGAGGCTAGAATATGACCCTTGAGTGAGGAAGTCATTTTTCTTATAATTTAAAACAATTTAGCTTTATATTTCATTTATCTTCAGATGCTTGACAAATACACCTGGAGAAATAAACTGATTTTTTTTCCTCTCTCTGAAAAGAAGACATTGTGATCTGTGATGTACAAATGAATACTGGATAGGAAGTAGTGGAGTTGTAATCAGAGTCGGGTTCTGCCAGTATGTGTCTGTGGTGTCCTTGGTTCTTCGCAGAACTTCTCTAGGTCTCACTTCCCTCATCAGTAAAATGAAGAAGCTTGAACCAGATAGTCTATAGAGACCAGATTCAAATGCTCTTATATTTTTGATGGATTTATAGGAGCAAATCTTATCTAAAGGTGTTCTTATGTGTTCCATTATTAAAGTAAGGCAACAGGTAAAAAGATAGAATCATTTAAAATGAATGGCTTGTGATGCTGTGTTTGCTTATATTCTCAACATAAACTGAATTTTCTTTATCTTTTCTTTATCACAGGTATAGTACTTTTCAGTGTCTGCTTCAGGAAGAAAGTGCCTGCCATTCCTGTTGTTTCTACACAGGTTCATGCCAGCTCAGAACAGAGAATCAGGTCAGTTTTAGCATTTTTTTTTTAACCTGTTGAAAAGGAACTAGGGATGGAATTATGATTATCTTTGCTGCATCTTTGAAAAGTACTAAGTTGGCTGAACTGTAATTCAAAAAACCTGAGTTTCAATCCTCCTTTAGCACTGATATCTGGATAAATAAGGGAAAGACACTCTTCCTTTGATGACTTTTAATTTTCTTTACCAAAATAGTATGTTGGAATAAATTATCTCCAGTTTCAAGTCTGGCTTTAAATCATTATTACTTTTACTATAGATACCTGTGAAGGATAAAATCGTGTTTTTAAACATTACTTCCTTTATCTTTTTCTTGGAAAAAAAATCTATAGATGCTCCTTGAGTTACAGTGGGTTAACCCATTATAAGTTGAAAATGTCCTAAGTTGTGATTGTATTGAATACACCTAACTTACTGAACTTCATAGCCTTACTGCACAGTACACTATAGAATATCAGTTGTTTACCCTTGAAATTTTGTGGCTGACTTGGAGCTGTGGCTCACTGCCTCTGCCTACCATTAAGATAGATATCCTACTGTATATTCCTAATCTAGGAGAAGGTCAAATTTTAAAGTAAAGTTTTTAGTGAATGTATATTGCTTTTTTACTATAGTAATGTAAAAAAAAAATCTCAAGTCAAACAATTCTAATTTCAGGCAGTTAATTTTAAAGCACAGGTTTTGGGACTCTTTAATCTGTTGTATTTGTAGTAAGTGACAGATGACATTGTAAGAGTACTTGAGAGGAGTGTGGCTACCCAATTGCCTTAATGTTAGGATTTCACTTTATATTGCAGTTATTGAAAATTTTATTTTTTACAGAAGGCCATCAGTCCTTCAATAATGATCTTCAGCTTTAGAGAAGGTACCATTTTGACATGTTAGTTCTCTATTGATTGTAAATGACTCAATAAAAATTAGCTTAGTCAAAAAGTCAATTTTTTAAAAAAGTTTTGCTGGACGTCATGGCACACGCTTGTAATCCCAGTACTTGGGAGGCTGAGACTGGAGGATCCAGGTTCGAGGGCAGCCTCAGCTATTTAGTGAGGCCATTTGCAACTTAGTGAGACCCTATTTCAAAATAAAGAATAAAATATAGTGCCAGAGTTGTAGCTCGGAGGTAGAATGCCCTGGATTCAGTCCTCAGTATGGGGGAAAAAAGTTTTATTGGTGCATTGTAATCATACATCTTTGTGAGGTACAAACTGGTAGAGGCATACATGCACACAGGTCTCAGTTAACCCTTACCCCCTTCCCACCCCATTCCCTCCTCCCTCCCCCCTTCTCATGTTCAGTTTAGCGATTTACTTTGAAACGTTTGTGAAGGTGCATCATGTGCATTAGGGTGTTTCCCCTTCCCCTCCCTCCCATCATCTTCAGGTAGGTCACCTTCTTTGCTCATCTAAGATTTTCCTTCGTCTAGAGTCCCTCCTGTGACCCACTTTCTCCTTAGCTTCCTCAAATTAGGGAAAGCATATGATTTTTTACTTTTTGTGACTAATCTTACTTAACATAACATTTTCCACGTCCCTCCAGTTTCCTGCAAATGACATGATTTTGTTCTTCTTTATGACTGAGTAAAATTCTGTTGTATACATACCCCATAGTTTTGTAATCCATTCATCTGTTGATGGACATCTTGGGTGGTTCCATAGTTAGGCAATTGTGAATTGTGCGGCTATAAACATAGATACACTTGCATTAGCCTGGTAGTTTGGTTTCTATTCTGTTGGGTAGATACCCAAAGGGCTGGATCTTATGGTAGGTTCATTCCCATTCATCTGAGGATTCTCCATACTGTTTTCCAGAGTGGTTGCACTAATCTACAATCCTACCAACAATATATTAGAGTTCCCACTTCTTCACACCCTCACCAGCATAAAATGTCTATATTTTGAGACTTTCGAGAATGTTCCAGGAGACACTATGAGATCCAAGGACAGAAATGTACCTGGGTGACACAGTGAGAACCCAGGACCTAAACAAAGTTAAATGTCTCACTGGTTCTCAGCAGAGTGCCTCTCCTCTGTATATCTGTCCTGTTCTGCTCTGTCTTGTTGGGAACTGGCTGTCTTCATGTTTCTAATCTTTGTGATAGAAAAAGTATAGTTGCCACCATCTCCCAAACTTTGTGTCTTGGCAATCCAGACTACCAAAGAATGGATGAATCTAATGTACCCTATCCCAGATTCCCCAAAACAGATTCTCATTCCTCAACCAGATGCCTATGGACAAATTGTGGGTTAGGTTAGGGTGATTTTGAAACTTTGCATTTGTTCTTTGATCCAAAGGCTGTTCTCTAAAAAGGATCTGACTTCTTATTCTTACTACAGTGCAGATAGCTAGTAATTGGCATCATATTACTCTTTAAATGCAAGAAAAATGGTAGAAATTGAAGGACAGGGTTTTAGAGTTCAGGGAGTAGAAGAAAATAAGAACCCACGTTAGAGTGGTTAGAAAGAGCAGATAGATAATCAAATATATCTTTGTAAGGTAATAGTAATACAGGACATGGATAAAACAAGCCAAATAAAACTTTTTTTTATTTAATTTGACTTTTTGCTTCCTTTACCCATTTCTTTTTTGGGGGCCTGAGGTAAAACAGAGCATCACATTAGAAGGATGTGGCAGAGGAAAGCCGATCACCTCATGGCAGATAGGAAACACAGAAAGGAGAGAAGAGAAGGAATTTATTAAGAGAATTGGTTAGCTTGGTCATGGAGGCTGAGAAGTCCCACAGTACACAATCTGCAAGCTGAAGAAGTAGGGATGCTGGAAGTGTGGCTCAGTCTAAGTCCAAAGGACTCAGAACCAGCGGAATTGATGGTATAACTCTCTGTTCAAGACTGAAGACCTGAGGGCTGGAATGAGGAAGAGGGAGGTTCTCAGTGGTATGACAGTTCAAAAGCTTGAGAACCTGACATCCTGGTTTCAGAAGAAAGAGCAAGAATTCACCCTTTCTTCATCTTCTTGTTCTGTCCTGGTCCACACCGGATTGGATGGTACTCACTCACAATGAGGGCAGATCTTCTCCACTTAGTCCATTAATTCACATGCCAGTCTCCTCAGAAAAACCCTCACAGACACACTCAGTCATTCTAATCAAATGCCAATCCCACCTGGATTTTCTTTTCAGCAGAAGTGGGATGAGCTCACTACTTACTGAAGCATTAAGAATAATTAATGCTTTGCCAGCTGTCTGAGTAGCCCTTAATTCAGTGAAGTTGATACCTAAAATCAACCACTACATGTAGAAAATATTTTTAGAGTCCTTTTGTAATCTCTGTTTTGAAAGACCATACAGTTACTTGTTGGAAGTAAGATTTTACTTAGTATTATCTGTATGAGTTAAGCTGTCAGTTGTGTGTGTAGCAGGCTGAATAACATTTCTTCATTAAATTTAGTGTAAGGAAATTTCAAATTTATTGAGAAAAGTTTGTTTTTTTAAAAAATACTAAATCGAGCATATACTTCTCAAACATGTAATTCTATGACTAAGTTTTACAAGTGGTATTTAAATTACAATTATTTGAATTACTATAAACAGAATATGCATGTTAGTAGATAGTGAATACCTTATAACTTTCACTGGACTTGGAAGCTTTGTGAGTCAGGTTTCTGTTGCTGTAAGAATGATAATAAATTGAAATAAACTAAAAGGAGGAAAGATGTATTTTGAAGCATGGTTTCAGATGCTTTAGTACCTGATCAGTTGGCACCACTGCTTTTGGGCCTGTGGCAAGGTAGTACATTATGGTGGGAGCACATGGCAGAGAATGCTGCTCACCTAATGGCTGCCAGGAAACAAAAAGAGAGAGGAAAGGGATGGGTTCCCATCCCAGTATCCCATTCAAGGGCATACTCCCAGTGACTCGGTTTCCTGCCACTAGACCTCACCTCCTAAAGGTTCTACCATCTTGTAATGGTGCAGCATCAAGTTGGGGACTATGCTTTCAATACTTGGGCCTTTGGGGGTCATTTAGTATCCAAACTATAGCAGAAGTCTAAGTCTTACTATAAAGAAATAAGCATTAATTCAATAAGATTTCTATATAGTATCCCTTTTTACTTGTCAGCAGGATTTAGTTCAGTAGAAACCATATATACTTACAAGTTTAGAAATATTTTTGGTGGTCTGGGCAATACATTCTTTTCTTTTGAACAAATGATTTTTTTTTTTTTTTTTTTTTAGGAAAAAACTGTTACATTGATTATGCCAAAGGGGAAGGTAGAAGAATAAGCTCTTAAATTGAGCTGAGAGTTTATTATTTGCATTGTTGTTATTTTGGAAGAGGATAGACTTATGACTAAATTTTAGGCTTTAGACTCAATAAGAAAAGTAGTGTTATATGTTTTATAGTTTTGAAAAATGTTACCTGGAGAATCTGTGTTGAATATATTCTTTCTAAAAACATATATTTAAAGAGTTTAGAAAGTTCAGTGGTGGAGTGTGTGCTTAGCATGCACAAGGCACTGAGTTCAATCCCCAGCACCAATAAATAAATAAATAGATAAATAAATAAATAAATATTTAATTCAGGGATGGGAACTTAAGATGGTTCATAAATATAAATACTTAAGGTGAAGTTTAAATTGCCAAGTATAAAAAGTTCTTATAATCAGAAAAAAATAAGTTGTAAAATAAAATAGCATTACTCCATAGACTTTGATATTTTAAAATTTAGTTTATGCCAGGTGTGGTTGTGTATGGTTGTAATTCTAGTACTTGAGAGGCTGAGACAGTAGGATTGAGGGTTTGAAGCCAGCCTCAGCAAATTAGTGAGACTCTGTTTTCAACTAAAAAAATAAAATAGGGATGGAGGTATAGCTCACAGGTAGAATACTCCTGAATTCAATCCCCAGCACCACCACTACAACAACAACAAAAAACAAACAATAAAAACATTTTAACTTAATTCGCCTTAATTTCCAAAAATAACAGTCAACATTTAGGACTAGGGGTGTAGTCAGGGCAGAGTGTTTACTTAGCATGCTCAAAGCCCTGGATTCAATCTCCGTGACTGAGAGGAAAAAAAAGAAAGAAAGAAAAAATTAGGAATTAAATGCTAATAATTTTAATCATCACTTTAAAACCCTGAAACTTTTTATATATATTTTTCTTTTTCTAAAGACTTTGGTTTATTGAATAGAGCTTGATATTCCCACATCATT
The DNA here is from genome assembly GCA_004027655.1 of Graphiurus murinus. Lineage (NCBI taxonomy): Eukaryota > Metazoa > Chordata > Mammalia > Rodentia > Gliridae > Graphiurus > Graphiurus murinus. Next base: position 11,210 of record PVLC010019081.1, on the reverse strand, counting down.
GATTTTCAACCCTGAGTATACCTTTAGTCACCAGCTGTTTGGTGGACAAATTATAAATCTGTCATTCTTAACAGTATAATAAAAATAGTGTATAATATTAGAAATAGATATAAGAGTTTAAAAACTGCAATATAGTCTGTCCTGTTTAAGACTCCAAACTCAATCATATTTCCTGATTTAAATTATGTTATCAGCCCAATCAAGTGGTGTACCTGAACAGTACTTGGGAGGCAGAGACAGAAGAATTACAATTTTGAGGCTAGTCTCAGCAATTTAGCAAGACCATACTTTGGAAACAACAACAACAAAAAAAAGACAGAGTTGTAGCTGAGAAGTAGAATGCCCCGGTGTTCAATCCCTGGCAACAAAATAATTTATGATATCGTTGCTTACAGCTATTTTCCTTAGAACAAATTTTCTGAGCTCTTATTTCCTCAACTGTAAAATGAGCTTATTAATAGTACTTAATAAAAATATCTAAGGATTAAATGTGATAATGCTTATAAAGAGCTTAACACTGTGCCTGAAACATAATAAGTTAACGCTAAATTTATGTTAGCTGTTACTTGTTCTTAAAAGAGTAAACCCTAACCATTTTTACTTCTGAATTTCTGAAGGTTGGAAGATAGAATAATGTCCACATCTAAGGATATACATCTTTTACTGTTTAATGATTTGAGTACACATTTTGTTAACATACTGACTTTATTTTTGAAAAGTAGAATGCACTTTGCATAAAAGGATATGAGTTTAGAAGCATTGCTTAAATACTGACTTTAAAAGAAAGGAGAGGAAAAAGGAAATGGAGAAAAAGTGGTGTCTTTTCACTTAAGTCTGAGGAGACATTTTATAGTCACTAAGTACAGTTTTATAAATGGGAACACTAGGGTGTCAAGTTGTCATTTTCTCCTAAAATTTTATTAACTATACTAGCCATTCTCATCTGATGTGTGTGTGAGTGCGTGTGTGTGCGCGCGCACGCGTGTGTGTGTGTGTGCGCGCGCTGTTCTGTTTTGTTTCACCATAGGGAAAGGTGTAGGGAGAAGAGGTGCCCTTTGTCTTCACAGTCTTTTAAAGCTTGTGTCCTCTTGGTCATATGAGCATCCCTTGTGTGGGACTGTTGTATGGAGATCCCTACTAAAAGGCATCTTTACATGTATTAACATGATGTGAGATGACTGTGGCCACTTAGTAGCAGCCTAAGAAAGCTGATCTCCTTTTAGAAAAAGAATCTGCACCCAAGTTAAGAGGAAAATGGAATCGAGAAGAAAGTCTTTTGCTCCTAATTTGGTCAGACATGCCTGAACACTTTTTTTGTTTTTAATTTAAATGAAAAAGAGGGACATTGCCCTCTTTAAGAGTTTGTAATTGGGAAATGTTAGACAATATAAAGGATACAGAAGAAAGACAGGAAATGGAAAAAAAAATATCTAAAACAGAGGCTCTCAAGCTGTTTAGTTAACTTTTTTTTTTTTTTTTTTAAATTCTTTGTATGGATTGGGAGAAGAACCTTAAAAAGTCTAGCCTAGAATCATACTTTGGAAGTTCAGATTCAGTATTTTTTTACTGACTGAATGATTCTTGTGAATATGTCTATCTGCTGAATTAAAATGTGAATTAATAAATTATCTGATTTCAAAATATATAGGGAAATAAGTATAGATTTATAAAATTTTTTCTTTGCTTTTTTAACCTCATCATTTTGAGTTTGCTTATAAAGATTGGGATATTTTAATTCTTTTCTATACTAAGCAACTGAAAGTATTTATGATCTTTCTCTCTTCTGCCCTTTCTTTCTTCTTATCATGTAAATTTTGACCTTTCAAGTTGGTTCTTTTACATTTGGTATTACTGCATGTTTTGTAGGAAACAGATCACCTATCATGTTTGTTCTCCTTAGAATGTCTTTATTTTTTAATTATATTTAACTAGTCTAAGAAATGCTTCAGAAAGTCCACAGAAATGAATTTTGTTGTTACCTCTGAACCAGTTGCGTTTCAAAATTCAGACTTTTTGAGATCAGAATTAGTATTTGGTTTATGATAAAGATATCTCCACTTTCTTGCAATATCAGTAAACTTGATGCATTTCTATGTATGGAAATTGTGCATTCAGGCATTCAGGATAAGGGCTTTTTTTTGGTCAGAGATCATTGAAGGAAAGCTTTTATAAAATTTTATCAAAAAGCAGGCTACCCCATGTGAAAGAATGCTTCCTGTTTTATTGTTGCAGAGGTCTTACTATGGATTTAGATTGTCTAGGAGATTAGATTTCTTGTATGAGCTTATCTTTATCTTCTCTGTTTCTTGGATCATTTTTTTTTTTTTTAATGTTTTTCATTTCCTGCACCTGCTAAAGAATGGCCCTGCTCAAGGAATTTAGTTTTGTAATGTCATGGATATATTTGAAATCCACCCACTTTATCTGAATAATAGATAAATGATAATAAAAATAATATTAATAGCAGCTAGCATTTACTGTTTCCTAGGTTATTTTTAACATGTATTACATTATTTATTCTTCCTAACAACTCTATGAGATAGATTCTATTATTGTTATTCTAATTTTATGCTGTTAGGAACAGCAGAAAAAACTTGGCCAAGGTCACAGGATTAGGAAATGGCAGGGCCAAGATTCAAATGTTAGAGTCTGGTTCATGCATTTAACTGCTCTGCTGTCCTGCCTTTCTGATACATGAAGAAAGATACTACTTATTTTTTCCCTTCACTGTAAAAATACATGAAAGATTTTTATTATACCCATATTTGAATTTTATATTTGAAGATGATGTTCTATGAATATACATTATATTAAACATAGGTTTTAAATGTTTTATTCTATTTCTGAGAAAAATAAAATGCTTAGTAATGAAATAATGCTTGGAAAAGATAATCTATCTTCTCTGACCCTGTATAAAGTTAACACCCTATTTGGGGAAGAATATATTGGTTTGTAATTGAACCGTAGGCTTTCCTATGTCCTAATCATATTTTTTGTATTTGGTATGTTAACTATATTTGTTTCTTTTGGAAGTGCTGTATCTACATACGTGCATATATGTCCATATTTACCTTTTTGTAATGTTATTTTGAAAAAAATTATCCTGGTGCCAAATACCATATGACCCAAGTATAGGAAGTACAGCCAGGCTTTTGGAGAATTGAATATTTTCAGGTGTCTCTTCTCTGTTTCTTTTTCTGGAGTTCCCCGTACACTTGTTTTTGTTTCTTCCTGTTCAATGGTTTTCTCAGCTTTCTTACCAGTGTTTAGTGATCAATGGTGAGTGTTAAGTTCAGCTAGCATGCATAACTGTCTTTTTATTGTACTTGCTAGAAGAAAGGATCCATGTATTTTACATTCTGAAGGATGTTTAGTATTGTCTAGGGAACTGATCTAGAGCCCAGTTACGTATTCAAGTTAGAGTTTCCTATTCAGTAGTTGGGAAAGGGGAGGTTCTTTATGAATGGGCTGTGTGGGGAAGAAAATGAATATCTTTAGTAGGTAACTGAAGAAAACTACTGTCTAGCTAGGGGCAGTGGTGCATACCTGTAATACAATGACTCCGGAGGCTGAGGTAAAAGGATCAGAAGTTCGAGGTTAGACTGGGCAACTTAGGGAAGGGAGAACCTTGTCTCAGAATACAAAATAAAAAGGACGAGGGATATAGTTCAGTGGTCGAGTGCCACTGGGTCCAAACCCCAGTTTTTCAGGTTATTAATTTGAGTTAGCCTTTATTTTTATTGCATTTATAGATGTTGGAATATTGTGGCAAGCTTTCATTCTACAGCTCTTACTTTATGAATCTGGAATGGGGATACATTTTAAGTGTGATTTATAGTGGAAAATGGTATATAAATTCAAAGAATGAACTTTTCAGTCATATCTTGTAACTTTTAAAGAAGCAATGGGCCTTAAATATTTTAAACTGTTTGCTTTGAAATTTATTATAGCAGAAAACCTGCGGTGACCTTAGCTATATTCTTTACTTTTTCCTAGGTTCATTATACTTCCCCTTTTTGTATACTTTACCTGAGGCCTGGGTTCAAGAATGATTGGTTTCTTTAAGGAAAAAACAGTATCTACTACAGAATTAATAGTAAAAAAATCTTTGTATGTATAATGTATATACAAATAATTCACATATTTTAAGAAAATGTTTTTACTTTTTCTCTACCTTGATAAGACACACTAATGAAGACTACATTTAAGGAAAGATTGTGTGATACTACACACATTTTTTTCACTTTTGATAACATGGAAAATTATATGGTTCTATACTCCTTTTTTCGGGTTCTATACTCTTATGGTTTGGGTTTGGAATGTCCCCCAAAAGCTCATGTGTTGAAAACATGTACCCAATAATTCCATTCTGTTATGTAAAATTTAGTTCATATTTAAATTCCTCAATTGCTCCCCAATTTCTAGTTAAGGTCCACATGTTGCATTTGTTAGTTTCCTTATTGTTTTAAAATCCTCCTCCTCCTTCTTCTCTCTCCCCCTCTCTCCCTTTCATGCTCCTTCTCTTCTGCCATTCTCTCTCCCTTTTGAAGAAAGTTCAGGACAATTTTCTTGGGAACATCTACATTCTCTGTTTGTTTCTTCCTGGTGTCTGCCCAGTAAGGTTGGAAAATATTACTGTCACAGAAGCAGGAAACCACATGAGATATACAAATGAGAAATTCCCAGGGAATTGGATAGTGACTGGAAGTAGTTTATTACTTGGCCAAGGCTAACAAATGAGAACAAATAAGAGAGAATTTCTTTCACGTTAATGAAGCATACACTGAAAAAATAATAAGAAAAGGAAGAGTTTATAAAAGGAATGCATATGGCACTGAGACCTGAAAGAGTGGGGAATCACAGTCCTCAGCATGACCATTTAGATGTTTGTTGTGTGTTGGCTGAGTGGCTGAATGAATGATGGACGGTCTTTGGATTTTCTGCACTGACCCTGGGAATCATCTTGAACCCAGGTCAGTTCTCAACTATTGGCAAAGCAAAAGAGATAATATACATTAGATATTTTGTAAATATGTTATGAGGTTTTTTGTGGAAATATATGTGTAACATTAATATATTGTACTGCTTGTTGCAAATTTCCAAGCACAAATTGGAGCCATGATATTATACTTTGTATCAATATACTTTAAGTAGGTACTGTGGTGGAAAGTACCTAGGTACTGTAGTGGGAAGAGATTAGATAGCAGATCTTGGGTTAAAATTCTGCTTCTGCCTATACTATTTAAGTATCCTAGCCTCAATTTCCCTCTTTGTCATGACTGAGCAGCATAATATAGGGGAAATAGTGGAGGCTTTGGAGTAATCAGACCTGTTTCTAGAGACTGGTTCTTCTAGGTACTAGCGTGTGTCTTTAGGCCACTTAACTTTTTTTTTTTTTTTTTGCGGTACTGGGATTGAACTCAGGGGCGTTCTACCTCCGAGCTATACCCCCAGCCCTATTTTTTATTCTTTATTTTGAAACAGGGTCTCACTAAGTTGCAGAGTGCCTCACTAGGTAGCTGAGGCTGGCCGCGAACCCGGATCCTCTGGTCTCAGCCTTCCGAATGCTGGGATTACAAGTGTGCGCCACCATGCCCGGCTGCCACTTAACTTTTCATATTCTCAATATTCTCCTCATAAAACGGGTTTGATACAATCTACTTTATTAGATTGTTGTTAGGATTAAAGAGGGCATTCATGCATGATGCTAAATGTGAAGCCTGGCATGTGGTAGGTACTTGGCATAAGGGTAAGTTTTTTGGCAGAAGATTATCATAAAGATCAAGTTAAATGTTCAAATGACTTAAATTCTTCTTGTGAAGAATAAAGTCATATAGAAAACTTAGGCAGTGCCTAGGAAATAAAATATGGATTTAAAGTCATGTATTAGCTTCTATTTATTTGATTTACAATGTAGGAATCTCTGCAATATTTGTGTCATAAGAAATCCTATAAACACTAGGAAATAACATTTCATTTAAAACATTTGCTTAAAGGAATCAACTATTAAGTATAAAATGTTGTAATTACTTAATACTTCTCTGTGTAGAAAATTAATTCCTTTGATCTTGCAGGGCTGTGCCCTAAAACAAAGTGCCTATATGAGTTTATTTCTATGCCTTCCCTTTTGATGTAGCTTGGAGGAATTTATTTTATTTTTAATCATTTTTTAAAACAAAATAAGCTGGTTAGTTTTTTTGCAATTTGACAGTAGAGAAAATAATATCTATCTCAGGGCTAAAGATCATTATTCTCTTACTTTAATTGGTATTTTAATTTTAAAGTCTTGGTGTGGTATATAAGTGAAGAGAATTAGCATTTCAGATGGGTAAGAACTTAATTAAATATCTGAATACCTTTTCCTGTATAGGGGAGGCAAAATTATTCCTCCATCCTTTCAAGGTAGTGGCTGGTTCTGAAAACTAAATTAACCTAAGAAAGGTTAATAGGAGGAAAGCAAACAGATTGAATTAATATGTGTTCATGATACCGGAGCCTTCACAAGAAATAAGGATACAAGAAAATAGAGTCAAACACTTCATTCTGAATTGGACAAAGAGTGTATACAGTAAGTTGTGAAAAGACAAGGCAAAGGGGCTTGGATGGGGTAGGAAATTGAGTAGAGAAGTATCTAGGAAGATGAGGTTAGGGTTAATGGGTTTGTTTGGTTTATACAGGTTTTTTTTTTTTTTTTTTGTCTCAACTTTTAATTCTTGGTTCTAAGAATGCTATTTTCCTTGTAATTTAGACAAGGTAGCTTTGACATGGAATTTCATTTTCTGTGTTTAAGAAATAGTAGAAAGGCCAGAGTGATTTTGCACCTACTCTTTTTTTTTTAAGTGCTTTTAGACTTAAATATTAAACATGCAAGAATGGCCTATTTTCAGTGGCTTATTCTTAACTTCCCCACCAAAGATGATATCCCCTTTTCCCATTATTTACAAAACCTAGAGAGGCAGACGGCAGACATACTGCATTTGTATGCTCAGAAATCTCTTCCCCATTCCCCAGTTGAATAGCAGATAGGTTGAACACTTCCATTTTTTACTATCATTTAAGTCTTTAAGCAGTATGTGTGGAGAATAAGTAAATAACTTTGCTGCCTATATAATTTCATACTTTTCTCTTGGTCATATATTTACATGCAGAAGTCCATCTGCTAACTAAATAGATCTTTGATCCTTTCTCCTTACTCACACACCCACGGTTAAGATTTTTAAATTAAAGGTTGAAGGACAAATATTATTTGTTATAACAAGACTCAGTTAATGTGGTAATTAAAACAAAACATACTATGGGGAGAAGAGACCACTCTGCAAGTTATTTAATCTTCTGTTTGGTTTATTTTCTTTTCCTTCTAAAAACTAGAAAAGAGCTCTAAGAAGTAAGCTTTTTGTTCTGAGGAGCTAAAATTGTTTAGCAAGACTCTGTAATGTATATCTTGCCATCTGTTATATTTTATATTCTTAGTGCAAAACAACCAAGAAAATGTTCATATTTATAAAATATTTTATTTGATGTTGTTTTGCAGCTTGAAGTTCATCATGAAAGTTACTTGAACCCATTACTGATGTCTAAAATCTATAGCTCTAGTTATACGAGTAGGTCCTAGAAACTAAATACAGATAGATATTGTATAACTTTTTATATAATGCACATATACATCCATGTTATATATGTATATAGTTTTCTTTCCCATATGTTGATTTCTTGAACTGGGATATTTAAATTCTGCAAAATGAAAGCAGTAGAAACAGTTCCTTGTTTGCTCATAAATATTTTTAGTATTCATAGAATATACTTTTATCAATAATACTGGTCTCAAGTAATTTGTAATAAAATGTCAGAGTGACCAAGATATAACTTGTTTGATTATATTCACTCTGCTCTTCTTACTAGAAATAATGAAAACAGGGCTAGTTAATTCTAAAAATGTTGACTTTTTAATTCAAGACAGATTTCTACTATGAAATCCTAGACAATAGACATTTTTTTTTCTTTCGCCTTCTTTCCCTTACCTTCTTTTTCCTTAACTATTTTTCAGTTCTCTACTTTTCCATTTCTTTCTCTATTCTCTGCCTTCTTTCCTTTTAATTACTTCCTCTTTTTTCCAGAGTCCTTGTCACATGTTATTTGTAGGAAGCACTGACTATATTACTTAGTAGTGACTGCTTTAAGATTGGGTTCAAGAAGGCTCTTATAGTTATTTCATGACTAAATTTATAATTATGTTATTCTCTGGGCAGTAATTTTTGTAAAGTACATAAGTTTCTGGGCAATAATTTTTATTTCCTTCTCAGAATCTAAAATAATGTATTTTGTCAGTTTGGGGATTTTTAAGTTAATTTAGTAAGTTCCCTATTTATATTTGGGACCAGTTGAGAAATCCAGAAAGTAACATGGAAAGATTTCATTTGGTGCAGGGACTCTGTAGCAGTGTAAGAATCACTTGGAGCCAAGACTGGATGAAGCTTGATCACTAGTAGATCACAGCAGTAAATCAGATGACAGATGCTAAGTAATTAGATAAATTGGAGAAAAAAGGACATATAAACAATGTTCCCATAGGATATTATCCTTTTGGGTGTGGAAGTTGAAGGAAAGAGAGAAAATGAAGTGAAACCATTAGGTAATAATCTAGGTTAGCTACCAAGTGTCTAGCTAGAAGATTGGTTGACACTGGTCCTTTTCAGCTGTGCAAGAAGTGTAGAAAAAGTAACAGATTTTAAGGAGAATGTACTATCTTAGTTTCTGAACATAAGGATTTTTAAAAAAATAAACATGCAGAAAAGTTGCAAAAGTAATGTAAAGAACATCAATCTATCCTTTATCCAGATTTACCTACTGTCAGCAATTTCTCTCAAGTGCTTTATTATTCACTTTATATATAAATGTGTCTGCTATATTGACAATACTTGTGCGTGTATATATGTATTTTTAAAATTGAATCATTCAAGAGTTAAACTGAATATATCATAGCTCTGCTTACCTCAATGTGGATTTCAAGAATATGGATAATCTCTTTATTTACAGGCTAAAAAAATTCAGTAAACTTAACATCATTACACTAATTTTACTTAGTCATTTTCCAGTTATGTCAACTATCTTTTATCACAGTTTTCTTCCCCTCTGTTACAAGAGTTAGTCTATGATTATATATTGCATTTAAGCTGTCATGTCTTTTTAGTATCTTAATCTAGAATAGTTCTTCAGACTTTCTTTGTCATATACTACAGGGACACTTTAAAAGTGTACAGTTATCTTCCCTCTGTTTTTTGTAAACAGCATGTTACTTATTTTTTATTTGTGTGATGTCTTCTAGTGAGACCCTGTTTCCAAATAAGAAATAAAATCAGACTGGGGGTGTACAAAGGTAGAATGACTCTGGGTTCAATCACCAGTACCAAAAAAGGGAGATGGGGGTATAGCTTGGAAGTAGAATGCCCCTGGGTTCAAACTCTAATAACCCCTCACACATGCGTGTATACACACACACACACACACACACACACACACACACACACACACACACACACAAAATGCTACTCATAAAATGTTATCCCCTAAATATAGCATCCATTGATGATACTTGTTTGAATCAGTCTTTTTGGTTGTAAAGTGATGACTTTTTTCCCCTGTATACCATCCCCTCCATGTTTACCAGTCATTGTTCAGCATTCTACTATAATAAGAGCTTTTTTTACTTATCTGTGTATGTTTTATTATTGGTATGAGTTCATGGACCTGTTTTCCCTAAAAATGTATAACAATTCATTATTCTCCTTCAATATTTTGGTGCTCAATTGTTCCAGATCTCAGTAGTGAGATTTTCTTCAGCTGGCTCTTCTGTCCTTTTACATGCTCCTACCTTTGTGGTTGTTGTTGGAGCATGTCATAATCCTTTGTAATAAGGCTCATCTTGTGCTGTTAATGCCTACTACCAGAGCCAGTCATTTCTCCTAGGAGCTGTAGTTCCTCTGATTGGGGAATGGTATTAGAAACCAAGAACTTGGTATATACATTGCTCTTGGGTATCTTTGCTTCTGGGCCCTGTCACACACATATATGCATACATATGTAAGTATGATTTGCATGTATATAGCAATGTTGAATGGATATATATGTGAGCATAGTTATATTTTTTAGAAATATGAATTCACATCGGTAACTCCAATTATCCGTTTTCCATTGTGTGTACATGGTTCCCAACAATACCAACATTTTTAGTCATTTGACCTAAAAAGTTTCAGAATTGCTTCATCTGTATCACTAAAAAACCTATCTTGGTAGATAACCAGCTTTATTGTTTTCTGGATTTTCTTTTTAATATTTCTTATTATAATGCTAAATAGATGTGTATGTATGTTTTCATATTTCCCCCTTTTTCCAAGACAAAATAACATAGCATAGTATCCGTTTAAACACAGGCACTTAGCTGTTTTCACTGAAAACTATACTCTGGAAATCATTCTATATCAGTTCACAGAGGTCATCACCTTCATGTTCTTTGTCTCTACCCATTTATTCTTCCTGTCTTCCAGCTTTATACACCCAGGTAGTTTCATGTATTTTACACTTATACAGTGCTACAATTAATTACCTTGTGCTCATTTATACTGTTGGAGGTCAGTGTTCAGGGTAAGTATTGGAGTGAGATTACTGGATCAAAATGTAAGTGCAGATGTAGTTTGCTAGATGTCACCAAGTTTCCTCCATAGGGGCTGTGCTGTTTTGCATTCCCACCAACAGTATTTGAGAGTGCCTGGTTTCCCACAGCCACTCCAATGGAGTGTATTGTCAACCTTTGAATTTTTGCCAATCTGAAGGACAAAGAAATAGTATCTCAGTGTCATTTTAATGTGTGTTTTCTTACTATTAGAAAAGTTTAACATTATTTTCAATCTGTAAAGGAGATATACATCTGTATCAATATTTATACTTTGTACATATATATGGGGAAGTTTTTCATATCTTTTTCCATTTTCTCAGGATTTTTAGACTTCAATTATTAAGTTCTTTGCATGTTAGGAGTATTAGCTTTTATCTGTTATAATTGCAGATATTTTCTCCTTTTTTTTTTTTTTTTTTTTTTTTTTTTTTTTTTTTTTTTTTTTTTTTTTTTTTTTTTTTTTTTTTTTTTTTTTTTTTTTTTTTTTTTTTTTTTTTTTTTTTTTTTTTTTTTTTTTTTTTTTTTTTTTTTTTTTTTTTTT
>PVLC010019080.1:0-31466 GCA_004027655.1 Graphiurus murinus | reverse complement strand
CTTTGGTATAAGTTTTATGCACATTTTTTTGGTTAATCCTATTAACAGTCCTAAAAAGGGAGATAGGTGTGTAAGGTAACTTAAAAAAGAAGAATCAGCCTGTCTCCGAATGACTCAGTGAGTAAGTATTCTGGCTGTAATAACAATCTCATTCTTTCTTTGTTAAACCTGTATGTTCCCTTACACATTACAGTTCCCTGAAGAGTCAGGCCATCTAGACTTCAGCTTAGTCAATAATAGTCCTGGGGTAGCCGGGCGTGGTGGCGCACGCTTGTAATCCCAGCTTTTGGGAGGCTGAGAACGGAGGATCCGGGTTCGCAGCCAGGCTCAGCTACTTAGTGAGGCCCTCCGCAACTTAGTGAGACCCTGTTTCAAAATAAATAATAAAAAATAGGGCTGGGTATAGCTCGGAGGTAGTATGCCCCTGAGTTCAATCCCCAATACCACACACACAAAAAAAAAATAGTCCTGGGGTTTGGGTAAGTCACTCTACTTCTCTACCTCTTGGCTTACCTAGCTGTGTCATGCATGTGGGTTTGTAAGGAAAAAACGAAATAATACATTTGAAAAACTGTAAAATATGTTTACCAATTGTCTTAGTAATAGTATACTTCTGCAGGAGATATCGAATCCATTGTAGGTTTATCTTCAAATGCTGACAAGATTGCTTTCAAGGTTTTTTTCCCTGCCATTTTTGTCTGATTGAAGTGCAAGTGTAAGATGTAGAAGAAAATGTGGATTGGAACTGATATCTGCTGGACTCATAAGGTGGAATATAAGAAGTTTTTTAAAATGTCAAGATTCCTTTCTCAGAGGTTTGCCAAGATGGTGATTGAGAGAAGCAGCACATCTCAGGTGCTGTAAAACTCGAAATGCAACTGCCATAAAAGCAGCTTCTTGACAAGACAAAAGAAAAAACAAAATAAACAAACAAAAACAGTGAGAAATTGAACAAAGAAACAAAAAGTTGAACCGTGGTGGAGCAAAACCTAGAAGACAGAACAGGGAAGAGCAAAGTGTACCATGCATGCTGTACCTCCTGATCGGCACCTGGAGCCAGCTACGCCATTTTGGCCTGTCGGCGCTGTCTGCGCTGTACCAGGACTGCTAGCACTGCAGCATCTCAAGACCCTCCTGCACAGAAGCCAGAGATTTGATGTGGAGTAAATGGCTGCAGATCTCCACATCCTAAATAGTCAGCATCTTGCTACATGTTCGACAAAGATCCAGACACCTGGCCAGAATCTGTGGCAACAGCAGCTCAGCCCTCTTCTCCCTCCAGAGAGCCAGAGCAGCGATTGTAAGTACACAGCATAGCTGCAGGGACTCATGTGGTAAGCGATAAACTCGCGGGGCCTGAGTCTTGGCAGTCCACCCTTGTGGTGGTCGAGTTGGAGCAGGGCACAGAGTCATTACAGGGCCTCTGGAGAATGCCCCATGGTTACACGGGACACCTGCCACTTGTGTAGGAAAAGAGAGAGGTAAAGACACAGGGCCTGTGGAAAGCACTGAGCCCCAGGCTTACACGGGGTCCAGCCCCAGTGACACCTAGCTCCTATATAGACAGAAAGCGGCACAGGAAAAGCCCCTGTGGAGAGCTCAGAGACTCAAGCATGCAGCGGGAGAGGCAGCGACAGCACTCGGTGACTGCACTGAAGAGAAAAACATCAAGCCAGGGTCCTCCTCACTGTAGGAGACCCAAAAGTGGGTCTACAAACCGACATCATTACTATAGGTACTGAGCAAAAGAGAATGCTTGGAACATGCTCAAAAACCTACTCCAGTGAGCAGACATTAAACGGCCGAAAATATCCATGCAGATCCAGGAGGACTGCAGAGACCAAGTCTGCTCTGTACTTGTATGTTTGTGGGTTTTGTTATTTTGTTTGTTTGTTTATTCCTTTGCTCTCCTCCTCATCCCTCTTACAAGCCCCTCCCACTTTCCTATCTACTTTCTTCTCTTCGACCCTTGTTTTCCTTTGTCTTATATTAAATCCATTTCATATCACTACACTCAAACTCTCATTCTACTCAATCATATCCTCTACTCCATTCTTGTATCCATCACCTCTGCTCCTCCCCCTCCCCCAACCTTCCTCCCCCAACCTTCACCACTGAATACAACACAGCTTGTCCTTGTATATACCAGCTGACACCTCTAAATCCCTACTGCTGAGATTAGACCAGAGGTGAACCACCAGAAAGGACAACACAGCCCATAGAAGGGATCGCCCAACGCCTCGCACACTGAGATTTAAAAATGCATAGGGCACAAACTGTTCTGCCCATGTCTCTGAGCCGGCTCCCTGTTCTGGAGGTGACAGACAGGACCCGGAGCAATCAGGTAAGGAGAAAAGGTAAATGTTTCATTTTTTACTACAAAAGTATATTTATCAAATTGCTGTAAGTTATAGACAGCTTAAAAGAGAAAAAAAGTTTTCTTAAATCTGGAAAATAAGACTCTAAAGAATGAGCAATATTTCAAATAAAATGTCATAAGAAGTACAGTTCTCCTCATCAATTCATCAGGCCCATGTAAATAATTTTGTTTTGCTTGAAACTGGATTAACAGTTTTATGAATCCATCACTTTTCCTTTAGGGTTCTGAAAATTCTTATCCAGTCCAGTGATATGCTCTCAAAGTCATCAAAAACAGGTACTTCTCGGTCTTTTTAATGACTCTCTTGCATTTTGTATTATAGCTGCTTGCATAAGTTGTCAGGAAAGCATCGGAGTAAAGCAAATGTGTGTGGCCGGCAGCAGACTTAGCGTGCTGTGCTAAGAACCCTCGGAGCGCCCAGGAGACATTGCCCATGCTACTTAACATGCAGAATGAGCCTAGTTAGTTTTTCTCTTTTCACGAGGAGATAAATCTTTTGAGGTATCCTGGGCGGATTATTTAACAGAGAAGGCAAAAACATCTTGTAGATAGTTTCATAGTTGGAAAAAGACCAATAATCCAAAACACTTCAAATTTTAAGAGAAAGAAAATAAAATTCTAGCTTTGTATCAGTACATGTTAAAAAATGTCTTAAGAAAAAATTCTAATCTGAGGAGTTTAACCACATAAAATTTCTTTGTCACAGAACTTCACTAATTTCCTCTTTCTATCAAATTTTCATCACACTGCTTCTTTTCTGGAATGATCACTCATCTTATTGCAGCACAAAATGAGTCTCTTTTTTCTTTAAAGAAAACATGTGTCTTGTGCACTTTTGTTTTTTAAAAATAAACACTACTTCCTTTACACATTTTCTCATGTACAACTATTTCCTTTCATTCTTCTTATTTCTAGTGGTTCGAGTTATATAAGTTAATTAGAACTTTTAATTTTTGTAAACTTAATTACTAGTGAAAATGAGGAAGTACATGATTTCATAATTTCTCTAAGCAGCATGCTTCCTAATAGTATGAATTTTTTATGTAGCAGAGGACATGCTTACCATTAGACCCAAATATCTTTAGTTCCTTTTTAATAAGAAGATCAAAATAGATGTGTTTTAACTTATATTTAGCAATTAATGCCTAAGTAGTTTTCCTTATTGGGAAATAGTCTATCATTTAATTTAACAGTATAGTTTGAAGATTTCGAGTTATCAAAAGAATTTCAGAAATTTTTTGAAAAAATATACTAAAAACATATGAACTTGAAAACTATTAGTTTATGTTTTTTTTCTGGGAGAATATAATTCATCTAAGTGCATATTTTAATCCAATTAAACAGAAATCTTTTATAAATTTATTTTAATAATACCATGCAGAGGTAGAGTAATTTTACATATGCATAAATACATATATAGACATACACAATTATATAGACAGATATGAAGATTTTTGATACTTTTTTTCTAAAATTTTTGCCACGTTCATACCAGAAGTATGCACCTTTTCTTCGTTCTTCCTCCTTCCTGTGCTGAACTTCCGACATCACGGGTGGGCCTGCAGATCATCCTGGATCAGGCAGTTTAAGCCATATGCTGGGGCAAGAATACAGACGCAGCTTCACCCTGACCTGACCACGTGGCCACGCCATCCCAAAACATTTGCCTCCAGATTTCATTACTCAGGAACAGCTGAAATCAATCTGTGGAGGCAGAGGCCAGAAGACTGGTTATGTTTGAGAGGAGAGGTTGATTGGGAAGGACCAGGAGAATATATATATATATTTTTTAATGCATTTGGTGCTGAGGATTGAACCCAGGGCCTCACACATGCAAAGCATACTCTTGGGACAAAAGAGAGCCTTTGGAAATGCTGACAATCTATTTCTTAAACTGTTTTGCATCCATGAATACACATCAGTGAAAAATGATTAAGCTGTACAGTTAAGATAAATGCACTTCCCTGTCTGTATCTCAATAAAAAGGATGAAATCGATTTTAGAAAAAGAATGCCTATTCCAGAATCCTAGGCCGAGCATTGCTACCTGTCTGATTTTAGACAGTGTAGTTCCCCTCTCTACACACATTTTACCCAACAATACAATGAGAGTAATAGCACCTGCCACGTAAGGGTGTTTTGAGGACCTTTGACACATCTATTACAGACTTTAGCAGAGCCTTTTCTCTAATAAAGCAACAGACAAATTGCAGAGCTTTTAAAATGATGGGTACTTTTTTTTTTTTTTTTTTTTTTTTTTTTTTTTTTTTTTTTTTTTTTTTTTTTGGTGTGTGCATGTGTGGTTTGGTTTGGATGATCCCAGGGAGGCTCACCAGCCCTGCAAACAGCCCATCTGGTGGCTGACGTGACTCGTCCTGCAGGAAGCACAATGGCAGCCTGGTGACTATGAGCCTGGTACCAGCTGGGCAGCCTCAGTCTCATCAGGACCACCTTCTTTGTTACCTACCTCCAAGTGTCCTTTGTACTTAATGTATAGTTTAGTAATATAAAACATGGAGGGGTCTTTTTTTTTTTTTTAATTTGAAACAAGATGTTTATCCAAAAAGCACTTTTCATACATTTTTTTTTGGAATTTATCAAGATCTTTCAGACACAGTTCTCGGACAATTTCTCAAGCTCTTTCAGAATCCTATGAGAACCAGCAAAAAAACGGTTATTCCACCCCAACTTACGCAAACAACAGTCAGGGCCGAGAGAGAGGGGAAGTTCATGGGCCCAGGAACACAGGGTGCTCAGGAGAGACAGGCGGCCTCACTCCTTGGTTATCTGCACGCTTGATAGCTCTTCTTTATCAGGTTGGAGCATAGCACATCCATGCTGATTCATTTACTTAACATTTTGTCAGCCAGGCATGGTGGCACATGCTTATAATCCCAGCATTTGGGAGACTGAGAACGGAGGATCCGGGTTTGCGGTCAGCCTCAGCTACCTAGTGAGACCCTCTGCAACTTAGTGAGACCTGGTTTCAAAATAAAGAATAAAAAAATAGGGCTGGGGGTATAGCTCAAAGGCAGACTGCCTCTGATTTCAATCCCCAGTACCGAAAAAAGTATATAAAAATAAAATTTTGTCATGACTGATATGTCTCTATTAGAAAATATACACACACATATCTTAGACGCTGTGACGAGGTACCACATCAAACCCACTCAGATGACTATCATTAAGAAAAAGAGAATTACAAGGTTGGTGAGGATGTGGGGAAGCTGGAACGCTTGTGCATTGCAGGTGAGAATGTAAGGTGGTACAGCCGCTCTAGGAAATAATGTGAGGATTTCTCAAAAAAAAAAAAAAAAAAATAGACACTGCAGTACCGCTTCCTGGGTATATACCCCAAAGAAGTGAAAAGTAACGACTGGAGTAGATATTTAAACACCCGTGTTCATACAACATTATTCGCAATACCCAAGATATATAAGTAGCACGTAGGTATATATACATACGCACAGTGGAATACTAGTCTGCTATGAAAGGGAGCTCTTGCCATTTGTGACAACTTGGGTGAGGACATCATGCTAAGTGCAATAAGTCAGACATGAAAGAGGAGTATTATTTGATGCACTTACATGAAGTAAGAGTAGGCAAACTCATAAAGACAGAAAGCGGAAAAGAGGTTCCGGGGGTTCCGGGTGTGTGAAATGGAGTTATTTTGAACGGGCACAGAGCTTCAGTTTTGCAAGATGGATGGCGGTGGTGGTAGCCTAAGGACGTAAAGTATCATGGCCTCTAAACTATACACTTGAACGGTTAGAGTGGTAAACTTATACATATTTTACAACAATAAGAAGGGAAAAAACAAGCTGGCAAAGATCAGTATAAATATTTTATTCCAATATATTTCTGTCCTGCTTTTATGAACACACCGCTCCGGGGCCACGACCTGGAGCAGGCGGGACCTCTGGCTTCTCGCCTCTGCTTGCCTCTGTGTGTGTCAAACAGGCTGCAAATCCATCTTCCCATCAGCCTGGTGCCCTAAAGGTAACGCCGGCAGGAGAGCTGCACTGTCTAGTTGGATTTGGGGGGCTCTTGTAGCCTTTGGGACTTTGTTGTTCAGGGAAGGGACTGTGGCCAGATTCCCTTCTGTACGCCCAGGGCTCCTGACACACACACACACACACACACACACACACACACACACACACACACACACCCTCCTTGCCTCCAGTCTTGCAGCTTCCAGTTCTTCAGGGTCGCTCAGTTCCATTCTCTCCATTTATTTATTAGTGTCTATGTCTCTGAAAAATAACTGTATACTTTGTTAGGGCGGTTTCTTCCTTCCATTGTAATTTCACGATACAAAGCAAACCTTCTACTCTATCTTTTCTCTCAATATTTTCCCCACTCTTTGGCAATCACTTCAAGTTTTTGGTCCTTGTTTTCACCAATGAAATGCAATTTTTAATTATTATAAGTATGTCCCAAGTATCACAAACATAGACCTAGAGTACACTATCTTTGAGATTTCCTTTTTTTCTAATGCTGCAAGTCAGTCACGGTGATGCTCACCTGTAATCCCAGTACTTGGGAGACTGAGACAAGAGGATTGCAGGTTCGAGGCCAGCTTCAACAATGTAGTGAGACTCTTAGCAACTTAGAGAGATCCTGTTTCAAAATAATAAATTAAAAAGCTGTAGGTATATATATCTTGGTAGTTGAACATCCCTGGGTTCAATGTGCATCTAAATAAATAAATAAATAAATAAATAAATAAATAGTAAAAATAAAAAAAAATACTTTGCTGCATAAACTCAAGTTCTGATTAAAAGCACAAGGTCGCCAGAAGGTGGCGGTATCCCTCCTCTGAGTGCCCTCAGGTCAGCGCTGTGTCCTTCCCTATGTTTTAGGAATCAGAGGATGAAGTATGGAGAAGAAGGTAAAACCCTCTGCACTTCCTGGAATGATTTATGAAGGAAAGAAAGCTATACTTTTGAGAACCCCGGACTCGTGTGGTTTTATAATGACACGATCAGTGTATTTCCTCTCTGTCAAAAATGGCAGAGGTAATGAAGTGCTAACAATGAACCAAGAACACCTAGATTCTTGTCATCCTGTCCCGACCAGCCTTCCTTGCTGCGTTGGGAATACTGGAACCCAGGGAAGATGCCGAGAACAGACACAACCAGAGGCAGAGGAGTCTCCGAGGCTACACGTACAGTGAACGTGCGCCTCGGCCCAACATTCCTGATCTCTGATTTCTCTGTGAGAAATTAAGCCTGTCATCCTGGCCTGGGACTACTGGGCCCCTCCATCACACAAGTGGAACCCCTGTTTCCTGGGATGATCCTGTACCGGGGGACAGGACCTCATGCCAGGACCTGGTATGGGGAGCTGTGCACCTGTCCTATCCTCCAGATTCAAGGGATTTGGGGGTGCATGTGAGGCAAGGAGCTACTTTCCATGTGGTTAAGTTGCATCTACTAAATACACAAACTGGCTCAACATAGCTTTAAGTGACGGACAGCCGTGAACCAGAGAGCAAGTCTTCCAGTCTCTCTCTTCTCCAAGGCTTCCTTAGTGTAATTCTGGCATGCCCAGTAGAGCCTCTGACCTAGCAGAAGAGCAAGCTGGGACTTGTGCATGGGTATCTGTTCCAAAGGCAGCTAGCAGTGGGGGGGGCCCTCACATCATCTGCGATGTGTGGAAGAATTTCTCCTGGAGCTTTCTGCACGGCGTAGAGTGCCACTGAGTCCCAGCATGTTCTGGGATCGAGGGAACAGAGCAGAAGAGTTCTTGTGAAACTGGAACGCTGGGGGCAGAACCGCAGTCAGTTATTTTAAGTAACTGATGCTGAGACTAACAACATAGACGAGTATTACAGGAGGAGACGGCGCAGCTGAGAGGGTGCAGCTTCTAGTTACTAAATGAGTAGATTTGAAAAGGAGGACAAAAAATGAGTATGTGAGAAAATGGCGGGTGTTAAGTGCATACGCCAGAATGTCCCGTTTCACACCATAAATACGTACAACCTTTACTCGTCAATTAAAATAAATAGAAATCGATAAACTAATAAATAACAGGTAGGAATACCAGTGCTATTTAGTGAAGTCTGAATGGAATCGTGCAAGGATTTCAGATCAGCAAAGTTCCAAAATCCGCCTCTGTATCCCAGGAGATCTAACAGTTTCTAGGGTGCCCGAGATTGAACATGGCTTCCGAGTCAGGATCCCCAAATCCCCCCAAATCCACACAAACGTGAGTTAGGTCCTGATAGACGACTGTGTTTCTCTTGTATTCCTCTGTGTGGGCCTAGCGGGCATCCCGTCACAGACTCCTCAATACTTCCTAGCCCTCTCCCCTGATATATTTTTTTCAAATCTTGTACTTATAAATATATTTGGCTCTAAATGTTACTTATTTCTACTGTTTATTGTCTGTCTTGCCACCAGAATTTAAGTCCCATGAACATAGGAGTTTTTTAAATAATTGCTTTGTTCCCAGCTCAGTAAATGTTTCTGTGTGTGTGTGTGGGGGGGGAGGGGGATACTGGGGATTTTTACCTAGGAGCTTTTTACCTCTGAGCTACACGCCTAGCTCTATTTTATTTATTTATATTTTTTTGTGGAACTGAACACTGAACCCAAGGGCATTCTACCTCCGAGCTACACCCCCAGCCCTATTTTTTATTCTTTTATTTTTTGCAGTACTGAGGATTAAACCCAGGGGCATTCTACCTCCGAGCTACACCCCCAGCCCTATTTTTATTCTTTTATTTTTTGTAGTATTGAGGATTGAACCCAGGGGCATTCTACATCTGAGTTACACCCCCAGCCCTATTTTTTATTCTTTATTTGTAAACAGGGTCTCACTAAGATGCAGAGGGCCTCACTAAGTAGCTGAGGTTGGCCGTGAACCTGGATCCTCTGGTCTCAGCCTCCCAAGTACTGGGATTAACAACATGAACCACCATGTCTGGCTTACTTTTTATTTTGACATAGGGTCTTACTAAGTTGCTGAGGGCCTTACCAAGTTGCTGAGGCTGGCCTCAAACCTGCAGCCCTCCTATTTCAGCCTTCCAAGTACTGGGATTACCAGCATATGCCACCACATTCCGCTCAGTAAACGTTTATTGGGAAAAAATGAATGGCTGGAAGTTGGCCTCATTAGTCTGCTTTCTCTGGGTGGGGAAGCGGCACGGAGGGGAGAGCAATCAGCCTGACCCTGTGCTGACTTGCTGTGAAAAGATTATTGGCAGGTGGGAAGACACACCCACGCAGAGTTTATGTTTGGTGTCCTGGTCTCTCTGCTTTCTTCACCCATGACAAAAATCTGCGGATTTCCCACTCGGTGTCTCTCCTTTCCCTCCCTTCCTCCCTGAAGTTAGTTCTATCATTACTAGACCAATTCTTTGTGCTTAAATCAAGAAAGAAAGAAAGAAAGAGAGAGAAAGAATCTTGCCAAAAACTTTTTTTTTTTTTTTTTTTTTTTTGCAGTCCTGGAGATTGAACCCAGGGGCATTCTTCCTCTGAGCTATACCCCTATTTTTTATTCTTTATTTGGAAACAGGGTCTTACTAAGTTGCAGAGAGCCTCACTAAGTAGCTGAGGCTGGCTGTGAACCTGCTATCCTTCTGTCTCAGCCTCCCAAGTACTGGGATTACAAGCGTGCGCCACCATGTCTGGCTTCCAAAAAAATTTGGAAAAAAAAAATGACAATGAATCGATGAATGGAGAGAGAAGTATATGGGAGAGGAAGGAAGGTCTTAACAGCATGGCGAAGAAATATAAATAAGGGTCTGGATTTTTAAATAACAATATTAATTGATTTTAAACACTTCTGGTGATAGCTTTTCCTAACAGACAGAAACACCATCTTGACAGGATATGATGTGAACCAACATCACAAGTACCAAAAATATTCAAGATTCGGTGACCATCCCTGAAAACAGACTATAGTCAGTGTCAATGAAACCCAAATGGAGGAGCTAGTATTTGTGTCTTTCTCCAAGTATCTTTACAAACACTGATTTGCAGCTAACAGACTGTGTCCATCTGCAAACCTGCCTGAATCTCGAGCTATTCCTTGACTGGCACCCAATGCACAATGGCTCCTATTTGACGCTCATTATGACGCCAGCCAAGCTCTTTTCTTTTTGATGTGACTGTTTAAGTTTTGGTAGATGCTAATTTATCTTATTTTTCCTCTGTGTCTCCGAACTTCCTGAGCACCCTGCAGTATTTCCATTTCCTCCCTGCCCCAACCTTGCTCTGCAGGTCACCGGGAGCAACGGGCACATCTGGGCTCATTGCCTCCGGAGACACAGGACACTGATGCTCATGACAGAGAGGTGGCTTGCCCAGGTCACCACAGTAGATGGAAAGTGACCCAAGGAGACACGGAATGCATAGGTCCGAGAACTCCAGAATCCTGGGGTAATCTCTGACCTACTCTTTGAATTCCTGCCCTTCAGTGGGCTTCTGCCCACCTCTCCGCAGGGGGCTGACTCTCCTGGGAGTCTGTGCATACAGGCCTTCCCCCTGGGTGTTCTGCCCCATGATGCGCTGGCTCTGCACTTAACTCAGTAGGTCCCTCCGGCCCAGCACTGGATCCATGGTGTCCCACGCCAACCCTGTCCTCCAGTCTCACCCCACGGGGCAGGATTCTTCCACATCCAACTCCCTTCTCTGTCGGTGGAGCCTCATGGAAGAACTAAAAGGAGAGTCTTATATTTTGCTTTTCCATTTATTGCCGGTGTGATCTTTGGCAAGTTATTTAACGTAGCTGAATTTTTATTTCCACATCTGTTTAGTGGGGTAGATAAACTAAGATGGCCGTGAGGGTTACATATGATACATGAATAAAAATGCTTTATAGATGTCAAAGCGTACTATAGATTTGAATTCTTATGATTTTTTCCCCTCCTGCTGTCTACCTTGGCATCGGAAAGAAACCTTCCTTTAATAAGTCCTAAAGGTGCAGAAATCTACCAGCTACACTTGCATATTTTGTTTGCATTTGGACAGAAGGAGCCACACTTGGGCTTCCTGGCTAGGCTTCCTGGATTGGACCCTTCGCTTAGCTCTTCCGTATTTTGCAGCAGACGGTGAAAGCTCGGCAGGGCCCTCGGAAGGGCTCGCAGCTCGGGGTTCCCCTCTTCAGGCAGACTCCACCCCGGAGGTAGCAGGGTCTTTCAAAGTTGAGTGCTTTGGTGATGCCTGGAAAAGAAAAGATGGTGCAGAAAGTCGTGATAAACCCAGGTCAGCACTGCGGTAAAAGTGGCAAGAAGTCTCTGGCTAGGGCCGGCGAACAAACAAACAACGAACAAAACCTATGTCCTAACTGTATGATTCAGGAGATTGGGTTCCCACATCATCCAGTGCAATTGGGGGAAAGAGGAGAAGACAACTACCTAACAAGACCTTGCATGTCACGAAGATGCAACCGCCAGTAATCAGTGTTATTTGTGTGAATGTTTTTGTAGCTCTTGCTTTTTGTTTGTTTTTTAATTTGGGTTTTTTTTTGTTTGTTTTTTATTTTTTCGGTTTTTTTTTTTGTTGTTGTTTGTTTGTTTAGCAGTGCTAGGGATCAAACCCAAAGCCACATACTAAACTTTTCAAGAAATGATTTTGGCGTGTAGCAGTAACCTCAAGTAGCTTCCTTTTCTACCAAATACTTGGTGACTTTGAAAAAGAAAAGAGCAAAGCAGTGGTGAGAAAGGGCGTGGCGATTGGCGTTTACCCGACAGTGCCTGGAAGATGGCACAGAGAGCCGTGAGGAAGACATGGAGCCTCATTGTCCTCGATTGCGTTCACGCAGCCCTGCTGGGGAGAGGGAAGAGGACCACGTTAGAGGGCGGGCTCTCCATCAGAGGAACACAGGGCCACCCAGGACGGGTGTCAGGTGGTAAGCAGCGCTTGCCTCAGCAGGACCTGCCCCTGAGGACTCCCTTCTCCATCCAGCTTCCTACTCTGCATCTGGGCTCCCCTGACCTTCTCGCCACCTCATCTGAAGGTGACCTACGGATGGGGCAGAAGTCCCGGAGGGCCTGAGCCAAGCTGTTACAAAAAGAGATCAAGGATGGACCCTCACAGGCAGGAAACAACTGGAAAAGATTTCTAGGCAAGTGGGTTGGGTGTCTTCGAGCTCCTTAAAAGGAAGATCTCCAACGGTTTCAGGCTAGCTATACACTTTTAAGGCAACCTATATTAGGGAAAGAAAATTCATATTGGTTAAACACAGTGAGAAAATATGCCTATTTATTTCTAGGATTTTATTATATCATTTGCTTGGTCATAAATCTATTATTGTTTTTCTGATTTAAAAATACATACCACAAAAGTTCAGATAATAGAGAAATATTAAAAAATGGAAGATAAAAAGATCCTCATAGTCTTTCCAACTGTAATCACTATTTACAGAGCATTTTATTTATTTTACTTTGCTACAAAATAATGTAAATATTTATTTAAATTTTACAATTACAGCTAGTTTTGTTGTAATTTTTCTATTTAAGTGTTGTCTTGGAAACCCTTTGTATTTGTTAAAATATATCTGCTTCACACACACACACACACACACACACACACACACACACACACACACACATATATATGCATGACAGCTCATATGCCTTTAGAAATTTAAGTGACCATTCCTGTGTATAAATTCCTAGAAATGGAATGCCAGTAGTAAAACAAATTCCCAGTTTAAATATATATTGCCAATTGCCCATTTCAGAAACCATTGTACCACTTTATCCTTTTACTGACACGTATGAAAATATCTTTTGACTATCAATATTTTTACCAATACTGGTTATTATCAGTTGCTTTAACCTTGGCCAATCATACGAGTAAATAACAATATTCCTGCTTGCCTTAAAATAACTTTCTTTGGGGGGGAGGAATATGAAAGTTTATTGGCAAGCCAAGGAAAGATAGAAGAGCTCCCGCATGACGGGGGCTTAATAGACCTTTTAAAATTCTTCCCCAGGGTTATTTCTTAATGTTCATTGGTTATTTATATCTCTTGTAATCCATGTTGTCATTTGCCTTTTCTTACTGATTCCTGAGTTCCCTGAGAACTCCACTCATACATATATGTTTTTTTCAGTACTGAGGACTGAACCCAGAAGCATTCTACCTCCTATCTACACCCAGCCCTATTTTTTTTTTTTTTTTATTCTTTATTTTGAAACAGGGTCTCACTAAGTTGAAGAGGGCCTCACTAAGTAGCTGAGGCTGGCGGTGAACCTGTGATCCTCCTGTCTCAGCCGCCCAAGTACTGGGATTACAAGGGTGTGCCACAACTCCACTCATAGTTGAGGTCATCAGTGTTTTGTCCCATGTGTCACAGAGGTGGCTTTGAGCTTGCTTTTTCCCGTGTGCTTGCTTATCCAGCAGCCAAGACGCAGGGCTGGGCTCAATGTTTACTTTTTACAACCTCCATGTTTAATTTCCCTTAAAGATACTTGTTTTGTTTGTGTGCCTGCATTCCTGGTCAGTTTTATCCTTAGGTCTTTCAGCCCTAAGATGGAGGCTACTCTGAAAAGATAATCACAGATTCGAGTTCCTAGTAATGACAGGAAGAGTCTTCCCCCATCCAGAAACAGGAATTCCTGGTGCCTACACTTTGATACGATAGCTCATGTAAAAGGCCCAAGTCTGGGTTCATGTCTCTGTTCTCTTAGGAAATTGAGTCCGCATACTTTGAGAAATAAAATTATACAAGATTCTGAGGAATTAAAGATGTCAGGGTCCTTTGGTGTGTGGGAGATAGCAGGGCACTCTACAGAGAACAGACAGGACATTCTTCATGCTCACTGCCTACATTTCTAAACACTTAACCCAGCCGCGCCAGGTGTGACATGCCAAGCTATTCCTGTGTGGTCGAGGGGATCCCATTCTCTTCGACTCGACTGTTTGTCTCTTCCCGTATCTTAGCTAACATGGTTCCTAGCAGGCCCTCTCAGAATTCATGGCTACTCTTAATGATTCATTCTTACAAAATAACTTCTAAATTACTTGATCAAGTAAAAAAAAAAATGCTATCATTTTTTTCAACTGGCATTAAATTGAAACTACAAATTTTGTCCAAGAAAAAAAAAAATAAATGAAGTGGACTAATTAAGCTTTCCTAAGAATAAGATTTTACTTTAAATGTGTTTGTCTTATTTTAATAAATCCTTTTGGTACTCTTCAATAAATTTCTTCATGGAGATCCAGAACATTTTTGTAATTTCATTGCTAGTTATTCCTTATTGTTGTACTTTGTAGTTTCTCTTTCAATGTGAGTCACATTCTTTCGTTATTATATAACTGGCTTTTTTTTTTTTTTTTTTGCCTAAAGAAAGCACTGATTTTGTACACAAATTTTATCACTGTCCCACGCGATTAACTCTTATGGGCTTTGATTTTTTCGTGGTTACTTCTCAAACAGTTTTTCAATCATAAAATCATAAACGTAAATAATTATCATTTTCCTTCCTCATAGAATTGCATTGACTAACAACAGAATCTTCCAAGATCGTCTGACCCAGCCTACTCACTTTAATAATGAAGAAACTATGGTCAAGTGAGAAAATTCAAAACAACATTACCAAGGAAGCCTGTGGTGGAAGTTTCTTAACTTTGCAGAACTCTTTCTCAGTTACCAGAATGTGAAAAATGCCTTACTTCTCCCCCATTTTCTTCTTTCTTGTTTCTCTTATTTTTCTCATGTCGAGTACCGCCTTCCTTAATATCCCAAAGCCAAATCATACACTTGTGGTTTTTTTTTTTTAAATAGGTGTTTCAGTAGTTTTTCGATGCATGTGATTTCTTCCGTAAAAGCCTTTGATTTTTCTTCCAGAACCTGATTAAGACTCTCACCTCATGCATTAAGTACAGGCTGTAGCTCCAACTCAGATGTTCCTGGAGATCAGAACCCAGTCTGGTGAAGGAATCGCGAGAATGTTAATGACAGCAGACATTCCAGGGTCTCTGTGAGCCCCGGCCCCAACCTGCCCTTTTCAGGATCCCAAACTGGGGTGGTTTTGGTCAAGTCAAGATTTCCACTCAATAAGTTAGAGCCAGAGAGAATCTACTTTGAGTCTAGGGATACCAAGGATTAGTCCTATTATTAACCTCTGAGAAAGAAAAATAGGAGGAGAAGATGGAGGAGAAGGAGGAGGTGAGAGACTTTGTGCAAATGTCTTGCAACATTCTCCAAGTGCCCCTGACAGATGATTTCTGGAAGTCTCTGAGCAGACAACTCTGGGGTTAGAGTACTGTTATTTTCTTCTTTCTGATAAGAAAGCGAAGCTCTGGTTTCTCTTTACTCATCCCAAGTCTCTGGCCTGCAGAGGTGCGAGCCTTTCAGCACCCTCCTGTGCTCAGCGACGCACACCACCTCATCATTTGATTCTCAAAGCGTGTCCGGGGCAAGTTCTAAGGATGCTTCTGCTCTATAGATGGGGCAGGGGGGCCACAGGTGGTCAAGTGGAAGCTAGATTCTTCCATAGAAATAGGTCCAGGAACCTCAAGAACAAGAAGCAGGAAAGACAAACATAAGTGCATTAAGATTTGGGGGCCTGGCTCCTGGTTCCGGCTCTGCCTCTGCTTCTGAGTCGTGAGTGTTCTGAGGGGAAGAGAGAGTGAAGTGTGAGTAAGAAGAAAATGCTCTCCTCTGCTCTATTGGATTTTCTACCAAAGGATATAGTAGCTAAAAATCGCTGACCTGAGCCGGGCGTGGTGGAGCATGCTTGTAATCCCAGTACTTGGGAGGCTGAGATCGGAGGATCTGGGTTCGTGGCCATCCTTAGCTACTTAGTGAGGCTGTCCTCAACTTAGTGAGACCCTGTTTCAAAATAAAGAATAAAAAAATAGGAGTGGGGGTGTATCTCGGAGGTAGAATGCCTCTGGGTTCAATCCCCAGTACTTCGGGGAAAAAAAAAAAAAAAAAAAAAGCTGATCTGGAATATAGCACCCAGTTCCAGTTCCTGCACACTGCCAAGTATTCTCGTACCCCTCTCCCTCCTGTGGGCAGTAGGGCAGCTGCTCAGCTTCCTCTTAATTCCTCAGCATTTTTTTTCCCTGGAGGTGCCGCTAATGACCTGACCATATTCTGGCCACACTGGTGCTGGTGAACCTGAGACACCCGATCGGGTGATGTCCAGGTCACCAACACGTGTCCTGTTGGCATGTGAATATGTCTTTCCCAAGGCAGGCTTGGCTGGAAAGCAGAAGTTTCAGAGGACAAAAGCCCACTCAAATACTGTAATACTTGGCACGGCATCTGCTTCTCTGGAGGATCAGGAGGAAGCCTCTTTTCTCTCCCCCAAAACTTAGCAGGTACAGGGAAGCCCCAGAGAGGGGAAGTGTAGGGACACAGTGCTCCGCCCCGACAAGATCTCAGACGACGCCCAGGCGAGCTCTTGATGTTCCACGAGGTGAAATGCAGCCCGTGAGAGCTAGAGACCGTGGAGGAGAGGAGAGGAGCGGGGAAAGAAATGTCTAGAAATCCGGGGAACTCCATTAGGGCTGAGAGTATAAGCAATAGGGAAATGTGTACTATTCTACAAACAACGACAGTGACACCATGAGGAATAGCTCATCCTTACAGTGTGCCTGGGGGAGAGAGGCGGAGGCAAAGTAAGCTTTACCTGCACCACACAGAGGGAGGGAGTGCAGTTGGGAGTAGTGGGAGAAGAGGGGCAGGGTGCGGAGGTCTTCAGTGCCTGGGACCGTCCATGGGGGAACTTCATAAAAGTACATTTGGAATAAAAGGATAAAACTGGGGTGTGGGGATTGGAAACCATAAAAACCATCTGAGAATATCAGTCATTCATTCACTCATGCATTCATTCATGCATGCATGCATTAATTAATTAATTATCTTACTGGGAATTGAGTCCAAAGATACACTTCCAGCAACCCCCCCACCCCCAATTTTTTAAAAATTTTGAAACCTAGTATTGCTAGGTGGCTGAGAGTCTCACTATGTTTCTGAGGCTGTCCTCACCTCAAACCTGCGATCATCCTATCTCGGCCTCCCAAATCCTGGGATTGCAAGTACTGGCATGCGCCCCCCTGCCTGGCTGTGAAAATGTTATTAATAAATGTTGAACTCCCATGTTTAGTTGCAGCATTATCCACAGTAGTTCTGCTCCAATATGAAAGCAGCCTGAGTGCTCATCCATGGATGCAGAGATTAAAAAAAATGTGGTATATATAAACAGGGGAATATTATTCAGCCACAAACAATAATGAGATCTGGTCTTTTGCAGCAAAACAAATGGAAGTGGACATTACGTCAAGTGGAATAAGCCAGACACTGAGAGACAATTGCTGCGTGGCATCGCTCATGTGTGGAAGCTAGGAAGGGTTGATCTGAGTGTGGAATAGTGATTACTGGAGCCAGGGAAATGCCGGGGGGTGAGGGCTGAAGGGAAGTTGGGTAATGGACACCAAACCAAGTTAGAGAGCAGGGGTAAGTTCTCATGTTCTATGGCAACGGGGGTGATTATAGTTCATGATAACCTAGTATATATTGTATGAATAACTAGCAGAAGTGCTCCAAAACATAAAGAAATGAAAGGGAGCTGGAAATGCTGGTGTCTCCAATTAGGTCAGTCTATAACGCATATGTGTGTTAAACTTCCTCACGGGCCCCATGAACACGTACAATGGTTATGTGTTCATTAAAAGCAAAAACGTAAAAGGTATTTGCAAAAGAAAATATCCCAATACTCCTTAGCTTCACATTTTTAGCTTCTTTCATTTTCTTTCTACTTTGTCTTCTAATTCTTAATCAGAACTCTTAAGTCCATACTCATGAAAGGTGCCATTACTGAGTTAAAGTTTGGATGAGCCTGAAGAACACTAATCTTAGAGGGTAAAAAAGGCGGGAGGTTCCAGCAATGTTACATGCCTATGAAGCCTTGCCTCGGGCACTTATCATTTCTAAACTTTAGTTTCCTCATCTGGAATGTAACAAAGCTGGTCCAAACAACACCCA
This sequence comes from Graphiurus murinus, assembly GCA_004027655.1. Lineage (NCBI taxonomy): Eukaryota > Metazoa > Chordata > Mammalia > Rodentia > Gliridae > Graphiurus > Graphiurus murinus. The sequence goes on along the minus strand of PVLC010019080.1, from coordinate 13,133 downwards.
AAGCCTTTCCAACTCTGACATACTCTGGTGTGTAAGCCCAGCTTATTCTCAGCAGCTTTACCAGTGATGCATGAGTCTTTGACAAAAAGATAACGTCCGAAACTAAATAAAGCCCACTTATATGCTTCCCAAAGCAACTTTCTCCTTTGTTCCTTCTGCTTAATAAAAAAGGAAGTGAGTTATTCCAAATGTAGAATTATCTGCTTTATGTTAGGAGTGGACCCTAAGCTAACATCTTTCCGATCTCTTATTATTTGCTCATAGGTTTGGGCGGTGCAAAGTTGTTTAGAGACTTAACACCTGTGTTATCTCCTCGATGAGTGGACTCTATTGTCAGTAAGTGAGCACCATCTTTGTTTCATTTTACAGTGTTTGACATAAGGTCTGTTTTGTCCTCCACAGGCACAGCCTCCACAACTTGCTTTGGTTTCCATTTGTGGGCAATCTCTTTTTCCACACCTTCACTCTTCATCTCTGTGTGTCTTTACAGCTGAAGTGAGTCTCTTGTGGGTAACCCTGAGCTGGATCTTTCTTTTTTTCTTGGGCCGCTCGGCCACCTTATGTCCTTTGATAGAAGGATTTAATCCCCTCACTTTTGTGGTACTGGGAATTGAACCTGGGAGCATTCTACCTGTGTTACACTCCCAGCCCTATTTTATGTTTCTTTTGAAATGCTAGGTTGATGAGAGTCTCGCTTACTTGCTGAGGCTGTCCTCGAACCTACAATCCTCCTGTCTGAGCCTCCCAAGTATTGGGATTACAGGCATCCACCATTACGCCCAGCTGATCTTTTCACCTTTAAAATTGTTGTTGATAGGTATTCATCAACACATATTTCAGTAGAAGAAAGCTGATATCCACAACTAAAACTAGGTAATCAAGGAAGGAGGAAGGAAGTGAAAATCAATAATTCTATAATACTTCACTACAGGAAGCCAATAGAGAAAAAGAAAGTTAAACTACGTATTTAAAATTATAGTAGAAAAAAAAAAGGAATACCCTTTCCAATATCAATAATTAAAGAAGGTATCTAGGGACATTTAGCCATGGAAGTGTAAGAGCTGTGTGAATAAACCTTTTAGGTATGGGGGTAAACATAAAGTATAATTTCAACAAATATGAAGAAATATCACATTCATAGACTCAGACACTCAGACACTATTTTAAAAATCAAGTTTCACCAAACTTATTTCCTACCTAAATATCTGTTTTTCTATCTACCTATCATAAGCCCAATAGAGAAGACCAACACAGCCTGTCTCTGAAAACTTTCTGGCCAGAAATGTCAGTCTTCTATTTGCAAGGAAGTAATCTCAGCTCTCTGAACTTATTTCCTCCTCTGTACAAGGGGAATACATCTGTTACTGGTGCCTTCAAGTTATTAAAAGAAATGGGAAATAGGGGGTGTAGCCATGCTTTTTTTTTTTTTTTTTTTTTTACTATCCCAGAGTGTTTCACATGGAATTTAGTACAGGTGGTCTGGAAAGGCACAGAGGAGAGCAAGCTGGAAACTTCCTGTGCCAACTTCATCTTCAAAGGCTTTTATTTTAAGATTTTCTCACACTAGATTTTAAGTCACCTACTTAAGCAGATTTTCAACGGCTCATCACAAAGTAAGTAAAGTCTTTCCAGCTTGGTCAGGAAGAAGGAAAGAGGAAAAACGCACAGTACAAACATAAGACCTCAAAAAAGTACGCCCTGTGAAGCTATGATTAATAGGCATGCAGAGTTATGGTTAATAGGGATGCGTGTCCATGAAACAGTAACGTACAACAATAATGAATTATGTAATTATGCAAGAAAAAGTTGAACTAGGATGCAATGACATCTGCTTAAGAAGAAATTGAAATGAAACATATTCCATCCAGGAAAGTTCCATATATTAAAAATGTTTCCAACACATTTTTTAAAAAAAATTTAATTCTTAGAGATAGCCCTTCATCGATTCAAAAAGATTGACCTCTTGAAAGATTTGTTTCCTAAGGTTTTTGGACAGTTGAGATACTAACACAAATGGCAAATGAATCAAGAGCGGGGCCAGTACTTTCTTCTTCTGTTGTATCACTCGTGGTGCAACCCAGAACTCGTATCGCAATAAAGCTGTGTTGAAATCAGGTGAGTTAGATGGAATTCCTCCAATTCTAAGCCAAAATCTAGACTCCATGAAAAGCTTGTGCTCACATATCTTTCTTCCCTCAAATCCCACCGAGGAGGATGACTACAAAATCAATTTTAACAAAAAGCAGAGACTGACTCAGCCACATTTGGGAGTTGGAACAGTGTTCTTTAAAAAGTGCTGGGGATCTAGCTCTGTGGTAGGAAGCCTTTGGGCTTATCCCTAGTACCACAAAAGTAAAGTAAAGTAAAGTAAAACAATGGGCACAAACCTCCCTACCACCAGGAAAGAAGCACTGAGGTCTGCAGTCATATTCAACTCAAAGAGGAACTCTACAAGACACATTGTAATAAAACTATCCCCAATCAAACACCATGAGATAGCGGGGAGAAAGAAAAAGCAGCAGCTGACAAATACATGACATCCAGGAGAGCTCAGGATACACTTGATATCAAAGCCAGGCAAGATGGCAGAGTAAAAGCCTGACCACTCGACCTCCCTGTAATAAAGGATCAAAACAAAGTTCTTGCCCTGGGTGCCCCTTTGAAGCTCTGTTCCACAGGCAGTGTCCAGGTTCTCAGAAGCTTTAGGGAAAACCAAGAAAGTGCATGCACCAAAGTACAGTTGAGAAATTATTCATGTGCATTATGAGTGTGAAGACCAACATTTATATGCACATATATATATACACAAATAGCTTTATTATAGGCAATTTTATTTTATACATGTAAAATTTTTTTTTTTTTTTTTTTTTTGTGGTACTGGGGATTGAACTCAGGGGCATTCTACCTCCGAGCTATACCCCCAGCCCTATTTTTTATTCTTTATTTTGAAACCGAGTCTCACTAAGTTGTGGAGTGCCTCACTAGGTAGCTGAGGCTGGCCTCGAACCCGGATCCTCCGGTCTCAGCCTCCCGAATGCTGGGATTACAAGCGTGTGCCACCACGCCCGGCTACATGTAAAATTTTATTATATATATGATCCATATTTTGTGAGATATAGATTTATTATACTGATAATTTAGATACCATAGTGTTGTGCCCTCTGCTTTTATTCTCCTCTTTATGTCTTTGCTGATAACTTATTCCAATCTTAAAGATGTATTAACGAAGCTGGTAAAATCCCCCATTCTAAAAGGCAAATGTCCAACATCTTGGGAAAGAGGATGGTGACTTTCCTGACAAGTACAAATGTCACTATTGTGTAAGCACAAAAGGCCAATAATTGACATGGGAAATGTCTTCGCGAGTAAGTCTAACCTGAAGAAGACAGGGTTAGGCGATGAGGTAGCCAGAGAAGCAGCAGCATTTAGGTTTATTTATGTCACACTGCTACTTTTCTAAACAAGAAACCCAAGGCCCCATGAGGTAAAATAGGGTCACCTAAGTGACCCAGAGTGTCACAGACAAGATCCCAAGGTCTTCTCCAGTCCTTCCTGTCTGACCCCACTCCTCTCCCATGCCGGCATCTCTTACCTGCAGCTCAGTAGAAATGCCCCCCATGACAGTGGAAACGAATGTTTTCTCATGTATGAAGTAGAGAGAGAAGGGGAAAGACAATTTGGAAGAAGAAATGCTAAGAGGAGAAGTTGTGAAGAAAGAAACCCAATTAATAATTGAAACGACCACTTCCCATATGTGTTTAGAAGTTTGATGGCCTGCGTGAGGCATAGACTCCCCCAGATTCTTTGGAAGGGAGCATGCTTTCGTCCCATGGACAGATTTCCTTCATTTGGCTTAATCTCAAACAGATTCAAGGAATTTCTTAATTTGATCTTGGACAAAGATCACAGAATTGCCAGCTTTACGTAAAGACTGAGAATTACCATAGCGTGAGTTAGAGGACAATTCTCCATCGAAACCACATCTTCCCCGTCCACGGGGCCCTCATGTCCACCGCCTGGGCCAGTGGTCATCGCTCGCTCTCACAGAATACCTATGAAAAATGTCCATCGTGCTCCCTGGAGTGTCATGGGAACCCACCTGTGGATGCAGAGAAAAATCCTCTCAAACATCCCACTGATCACTGAAAGGCCATGCGGAAAAGAGACCCTTCCTCAGGCATGCCGTCCGACTCTGGGGCGGGCCCATTTTAAGGCATCTGTCCTGTTCAATTCCTCATAGAGCTGGGGATCAGGAAGAAAACAGGAAAACCCTGGGCTGAATTCTGAAGTCCTGGATTCATAGCTGGGCGTGGTGGCGCACGCTTGTAATCCCAGCATTTGGGAGGCTGAGACTGGAGGATTCGGGTTTGCAGCCAGCCTCAGCTACCTAGTGAGGCACTCTGCAACTTAGTGAGACCCGGTTTCAAAATAAAGAATAAAAAATAGGGCTGGGGTGTAGCTCGGAGGTAGAATGCCCCTGAGTTCAATCCCTAGTACTGCAAAAAAAAAAAAAAAAAAAAAAAACGTCCTGGATTCACTGGACAGTTTGATTTCCACCTATCCTCTTCCATTCTTATGTTTTCATCTTCAAAGTGAGGTTTTTCTGTAAGGTTTCCTCAGAGCTAACCCAGCGTAATGTCAGTCCATGTCATTGGTCATCTCTGCCCCAACAACTGCCTTTTCAGTCAGCATAATTCACGTATGACCCTATTGAATTATTTCCCAATTCCTTCTCCCACATGGTCCATACTTGGAATTTGTTCTCTGATCTGTCTCTTTATCCAAACCCTCTTCTCCCTTTAGGGAGTACTTGAAGCCCATACTCTTCTGTATTGAGGTGAGCTTAGGTTGTGCACACCCTTGGAAAACCACTCATACTGTGATCTTTCTTCAATACTGAAGGTAGTGCTCGAGGTATTTGAAACTAGACCTAGGTTTCCAGTAGCTTTAATACAGGTGAGCCATTTGCTCTAGAACACGACATTTACATTATACTGACCTCAGCATCTCCTTATGTAAAATGAGAATACTAATGTATTGAGTCCAGTTATTGTAATATGAAGACAACCTAGTGTGACTTCATACAAGTCCTGCTAATTAGAAAACTAGGTAAGGAGCCGAGCTGGGCGTGGTGGCGCACGCTCGTAATCCCAGCATTTGGGAGGCTGAGACGGGAGGATCTGGATTCTCGGTCAGCATCAGCTGCCTAGCAAGGCCCCCCGCAATTTAGTGAGGCCCTGTTTCAAAATAAAGAATAAAAAAAATAGGGCTGGGGTATAGCTTGGAGGTAGAATGCCCCTGAGTTCAATCCCCAGTACCGCAAAAAACAAAAACAAACAAACAAACAAAAAAAACTAGGTAAGGTTTAAAACTAAGCCAGCTAGTATTTCCAGGATATAGAAAACTTTCACTATACTTGTATTAGCCAATATTTGATAATTACTAAGAACTTTGCACCCATTATGATGACAAAGTTTCATAATAACTCCATGGAGTATATGATTTCATTAACTACTTTTTTGTGGGTTTGAAAAGGAACTTTAGAGAGGTTATTAGCCTTACTCAAAGGCACTAAAGATTAAGCAACTGGGCTGTTTCCAAATCCCATATACTTAACCACTACCCCATATTCTCTCTTGATTGTTCTGCATTCTAGAGTGTTAACTATTGTCATTTGGGGAGCTCACATTCTGAGCCCAGAACCTGGTGGAGAGACATCTGCTGATTGTTGATCTCACATGGCCTCGGGGCCTCCCCTTAGTATGTGACACTGCAGATTCCCACTTTGGGACCTGATGTGAAGCCATCTCTTTCCTGACTCTTTCCCACACTCTAGGAGTAGTTGAATAAAGCTTATCATGAGACATCATCACTCATAGTTCACATGTATGATCTTACTGGGTAAAGAGATGCCATTGTTTCTAGGAAGTGGTGGTTGGGAGTGCTGTTGACCTGTCTGTAGACCAGCCCATGGCACAGCGCAGTGTTTGGAAGGATGGCTGTATTTAGGGCTCCAGGGCACTGAAGATTGGAAGAACAAACAAGTGCTCAAGGCTGTGATCTGGAGGACACCAGGTCCTTCTGAAACAGTCCACTGGGCCTGGCAGTTGCTGAGCGTAGGCATTTTGTAAGTGCCTCTGGGATAAAGTCTATGAAAGGAAATGTAGTAATATCTATAAAATACCAAGACATGTTCTTTGGCCCAGCAATTCCACTTCTAGAAATGTATTCAAGTTATTGTCACTTAGGGCAGAGATGATACATATATAAGTAAGATGGTATCCATTGCTGTCTTCCTAGTTATTGCAAGAGTTTGGAGATAACCAAATTATAAGAAGTGAACAATGTCTTATCAACATACAGTTGAGCGATAGCATATACAAAGAGTGGACACCTATCAAATAATAGTTTTATATGTCTTGATATTAAAAGTGTTCAAAATAAAGCATTAATTATTTTTTTTAAAACCCATCAAGGTACAGAATAATTTGTATTTGTGAAAAGTGATGGTGCAGTAATATTTCTTAGCGAATCTAGAGGGCAGGCAGGAATAGGAGTGCATCAGTATTTCTGTTTTTTAAATTTTGTTCTTTGCATATAAATTATTTTTTTCAGATTAGCAAAAACAAAATAACTCAGAATGGGGATTTGCCATAACAATTATTTTGATGTTTCACAATGTGGAAAGAGGTAACTGGAACACATTTCACGGGATGTGTTTCAGGGACCCTTCCCTGTGGCTTCAGTCTGACCAACTCTCACCAGTGACTACTGAGCCAGGTCACTCGGAGCTTGTTGAGGTCATCTTGTCCTCTCCACTATGGCCAAAAGGAGAGACACACAGAATCCTCCTTCACAGGGTGGTGCTGCTTCTGAATCCTACAAAGATTTTACTCTCTTCTCCCTGGGATCCAGGTGTGGCCAAGGGTGTAAACTCTCAGAAAAGTTGGGTCCATCTTCAGAAAACAAGAGACCTTTGTTCTCTGAGCTTACTGAATAAAGCACTGTTTCTTTTCTATTTTGAATATGAAAAAAGTAAATATTCAAGCAGATGGGAGGCAGGAAAACATCCCTGGTCCTTATCATCCTGTCAGCCTGGTTGAGGACAGAAGCTGAACGCACAGAGCCGCCATGATGGAAGCTGGAGAGCAGAGGAACATCAAGGGCGCCTGATCAATGGCAGCCGCCTCCTCCATCAAAGGTCCCCCTTCTGTAGCCCTGTCCTTTGTGAGCCGACTCCCCAGAGACCTATAAATGCAGGCTGACTCCTCACTGCCCACACGCTGGGCTCCTGCTCGCCTATCCTCCAGGCGACTCCAGCCATGAAGACCCTCGCCCTGCTCGCTGGCCTTCTCCTGCTGGCCTTCCAGGCCCAGGCTGAGCTTCTCCCAGGCTCAGACCAAGAGGCTCCAGACCAGGAGCAGCCCCGGGAAGAGGACCAGGAGGTGACCATCTCCTTTGCAGGGGATGAGGAAGGGTCTGCTCTTCGAGCTGCAGGTGAGCGATGCCGGCAGGGGAGAGGTGTGGGGACTAGACAGGAAGACTAGAGAAGCACCTTGGAATCTTGTCCATGACACTCTGGGTCACTTAGGTGACCCTACCTTATCTCACTGGGCCTTGGTTTTTCTTATTTTAAAAGTAACAGTGAGCGTTAGATAAACCTAAAAGATTTTCTGTCTCTCAAGACTTATTCCAAAATATGTTTGTCAAATTCAGCACGGTTGAGATCTAGAGAAACCCAATGCCTAATTCCTTTCATATGAAAATACATAGGCCTAGTTACAGGAAGCCCATTTCATTGCCTATGAGAAGAGATTTTGGGAACTGGAGACCAGCGCGTGAGAGTGGGTTCAATGCATGTGCAAGGTAGGCACCAGTGAGAGAAATGGAAGAGGGTAAATCGAAGAGGGTAGATCTGAGAGCCTGTATGCGCCCAGCTCAGAAATTCTGAATGGGACCAGCATTTGCTGCGGATATTTCTTGCCAGTGTAGCGGGCAGCAAGTACCTTCTCCAGGACTCTATTTTAGCAGCCACCACTGACCCCAGCACTCAACGCCGTTTTCTGTGTCCACAGGCCCAAGGAAGATCCTGAGGTGTTATTGCAGAAAGCTTTTCTGTGGGATTCTAGAACACCGCTATGGAGTCTGCATACGGGGTTCCAAGACCTACAAATTCTGCTGCCGCTGAGAGTGGAGAAGGGCGATAAACAAGACTGCGTTTACTTTGAGACCTACAAGGAAATGTCATGACTTGTCCTCCCATCTCTCTCTGTGTCAAATAAACGTCCTGCATCAAAGTGTTCTGGGTGTCCGTTTCTTTGATGGTCGCCGTGGGTCTCAGTCAAGACTATGAGGTCCCAGGACCGGAACCTGAAATAAAACACTTTGGAACAAAATCCTGGCTCCAAATTCTAGGAGTTTCAAGGATAAACACAGGCTTCAGAGAGAAAATGATGAGAGCTCAGATGCTGCTGCTGATCCTGTACCTCTCTTTCTCTCTCCTCCTAACTCTCCCTGCATTTAGCTTAGCCGCATTCTCAAGGACATTCCCCACACAGACGGCAAAGCAATTATTGTCACCTTAATGTGAGAGTGATGATATGTTAAATTCTCAGAGGAGCCACCACCCTCTTCCCAGAGTGCTGGCGTTTTCCTCAGTGGGCTCTGATTAGACATACCTCTGCCTTTGAAGCTCTGGGCTGCACTGGCTCCAGGCTCCACGGAGACAGTGTAAGTAATAATCCTCAGGGGTGTAGCAAGGACACCACATGGTCACATTCTCATTACATGTTCTACTAATATGAACACAAAGAGCCATGTTTTGTATACAGAAAGTTGCTTATACTCACCCATAAAGCACAACTCTTCACCTACACTGGTGACACGCACTGCACTGAGTTGCCCTGAAGCTGCTGAGAACCCGAAACTGCCATAAAATATAGCTTTAAAAGCACAACCAGAGCTGGGCGTGGTGACTCACATCTGTCATCCCTGTACTTGGGAGGCTTGAGACACAAGGATCACACGTTCAAGACCAGCCTCAGCAACTTAGTGAGACTCTCAGCAACCTAGTGAAACCCTGTTTCCAAATAAAACATAAAATAGGGCTGGGGGTGTATGTAGCTCAGAGGTAGAATATCCCTGAGTTCAATCCCTAGTATCACACCCATATACAAACAAAAAGGCAAACTGGAGAAATGAAGAAAGAGAAGTCAGGTCTTCACACAACCTCTTTTGTCCAATGATGCTCCTGGGTGGTGATGTTTTAACACTCAAAACATCAGGCTCATCCGTGAGTGATAGCAGAAAACCAGGACTGAGGAAAGGCCCCTGCAGAGCCCTCTTAGACCCCCGGGGCCTGGACAGGCAGGGCCAGAGCTCCCCCTGCTGGCCCGTATGCAACACGCCACCCAACACATGCTGCCTGGGGCGTGCCCTGCCAGGCTGGCCTCCCCATCCCTTCCAGCTCTTCCCAGGGACAGTTCTGCTTCTCTGTGGGGTGGATGGGACTCTTCCTTCTGTGCAGCCTCTCTTTCCTTCTCCCTGGCACCCACTGACCCTTGGAAAGTTGTCCACTGCGTCTTACAAATGCCCCTCTCAGGACGTGGCCACCAACCCTGCTGGACCCTCCGCCCTCAGCCACTTCCCATGTGCACTGCAGACCCACGGCTTCCAGTGTGGCTCCGCAGCATGCCAGGAAAGAGAGAATGGAGGTCAGCCCGGGGCTGCCCACCTGGCCGGCCACTGGTGCAGTGACCAAGAAGTCCTAGAGTAAGAGAGATGCGGGCTGACCAAAAAAAAAAAAGTAAGACATATTGGGGACTCAGATGCTGCCCTGGCCACCAACACTAAGGACAAATTCCCACTTCCACCTTCTCTGACTTTCTCCACTTCCAACTTCTCTGACTCTGAAGTGGAACTCAGCGTCCACCTGTCTGAGGAGGTGAGAACAGGGGTCCAGCCACACTGTGACTCCCGTGACTGACGGGGACCCACAGCAGGCATCCTGGGGACGGGAGTGAGACGGGCCAGCTGTCTACCTGCGTGAGGACAGTGAGGGTCTCAGGTTAGGACTCCGGCCCGGAAGGTCAGCAGCATTCCCTGGCATCCTGTCGTGGACGCCGACCTCCAGTTCTGAGGTCCTTGATGTAACCCTCTCTACCGTTGCCATCTGTGGTCGTGGCTATTCTGATCTCCATCTGAGCGTCCACCTGGCTCCCGCCCCAGCTCTACGTTCTCTGCTAAAATTTCACGATGTCACTGAGTTCTGTCCTGATTCCCATATTTTGAATTGTACCATGATTCTCCTGTAGTCTCTTTCCAACTTCCTGTATTTATTCTTCTCTATAGAATTCAAACCATCTCATGCGATACACATTCCATTTATCTATTCTCTGTAACATTTTTCTCCTTAAACTGGAATGAAAGGTCCTTGCTTTTCTCATTCTTGTACCCAGTTTTTAAATAGCTGCCTAACATGTATTAGGTGATGAAGGAATTTGTTTAAAATTATTATTCTATCCAAATTCACATAAAATTACATTATAATGGCTAAACTGCCTAGAAGAAAACAGAAACCTACGGAGTGAAGTCAGCCCTTGTAGCCAGCTCACTTGTCAGTTCATCTTCCCAAACCATGAAAGCTTGTACTTAAATATAAGAGAATGCCTAAATATTAATATTATCGGCTAATATTGATAGATACATGTGACTTCATGAAGCATTAGGTCTTTGGAATGAAGGCAGAGTGTGGTGAGGACATATTTCAGGGTGAATCTAACCAGGGTTGATAACTTGGGTAGATTACTCAGAAGGATAGACAGAATTTTAGGCAGAGATAGTGTTATAAGGGAGGGGGCGTGCGGGAATTGAGGAAATGATGTTGAAAAGCAAAGGACAAGACAGTTCACAGCAGATATGCTCAGCAGCAGCCATCAATTCAGAGCCAAAGGGCTTTGGAGAGATGGGACGTCCTTGTCTATTCCGTGTAGATGAAGGGACTGGGACTCTGGAGCATCACACTTGATGGTTGCCATGACAACGTAAGTTGGGCTATGACAGATGTAAAGTCCAGGGACAGAGATGGTAGAAAAGGTGCAACCGGGGCAACCTGCTCAGTCTCAGGTGTAACACAGAGCTGATGAGTGGAAGGTCAATACACCAGGTGTTTACCGAAGACCCACAAGACATTCTATTTCAAACAGGCCACTTATTTGCTAAGAAAAAGATGTAGAGCCATCTCTTTGAGATAGAACTGTCCAGGAAGACACCTCCTCTGTCCCTGCAGACTGTAGGAGTCTAGCTTCACAAGTGCCCATTAGCAAACACAGATGGCACAATCCCAGTGACCAGTATCCACACCAGCCTCCTCCGGCGCCTTTCTACCAGCTCGCCCGGGGCTTCTAAAGTCTCTGCCCTGTTTCCAGAGAGTTGACTCCGGCCTCTCTCCCTATTGCAAAGTCTTCACCCCTATTGCAATAGACACATAGATTCTTCCTTCCCACTTTCGAAGTTTTGAGTGCAACCTTTCTTGTAAGATGCAAGACTTCATTTATTTTCGAATTGACCTCTGATGATGGTGCACATTTACGATATGCAATGTGAAGTTGCCATACATGTACACGTCGTGTGATAACCAAATCAGGGTAACTGGCATATTCAGCACCTGGCACGTTTATCATTCAAAAGCCTCTCTTCCAGCTAGTTTGAAACATGCAATACGTGGCTATTGATGATAACCTTGCTATTGTGCAATCATATACCAGAACTCATGCTCCCTAACTGTAAATTTCAACCCAGTGACCAACCTCCTCACCACTCCCCATGCCCTTTCCAGTATCTGGTAACCACTATCCTGTCCTCTACTCCTAAGAGACAACTTTTCAGCTTCCACATATAAATAGGAATATGCGATCCGTGTCTTTCTGCATCTGGCTTGGCTCACTTAATGCCCCCGAGTTCATCTAAGTTGAGGGAGGTGACAGGATTCCATCTTTCTATGGCTGGAGACTACTCCACGGTGGATGTTTCTACCCACTGACCCACTGATGGACACTTAGGCGTCACGGCTGGGCTGCTGTGAACAGCCAGCCATGGACACGGCCGTCCAAGGATCTCTCCAACATACAGAACCAGTTTCCACCTTATTTTTGTTTGTGTTTGATTTTCTGAATTTTGCTTATAATCAGAATGTAGGTGATGAGGAAAGTAGAAGCTTTTATGAGCTTCTGAATATTATTTTTTTCTTTGCCCTTTAAGGCTCCTTGACTCATTTCAAAAACTTAGAGATTATTGAAAAAGATGTTTTTTTTTGGAGGGGAGAACTGGGGTTTGAACCAGGGGCATTTATTCTACCACTGAGCTACACCTTCAGTTCTTCTGACTTGGAAATAGGGTACACTAGGTTGCAGAGGGTCTAAGTTGTTGAGGCTGGCCTTGAACCTGTGGCCTCCTGTCTCAGACTCCCAAGTACTGGAATTACAGGCATGCTCCACCATGCTGGGCAGAAAGGGTTCTTTAATCTTGTATGTCCTGCGTGCTCACCTGTCATCCTCCCAAACTCTCAGTACTTTGCTCCCTAGATGACATGCCTCTCCCCACTCTGCTGTCCAGCCCTCTGCCCCATGGCCACACCCTGACTCTTGCAAGCACCTGGGACCCTCCCCCTCTGGAGCTCAGCTGCAGAGCTCCTGGCCCCTCAGCTACACCATTGCCCTTCCCACCCTCTCCTTTACTGTCTCTGCTCCTTGTTAATCAGCATCCGTGAGGTGCTTCTCCCACCTGGCTGAGCATTAGCAACATCGGGAATCAGCTGGGCTGTACCTAGAATAATGGTAATCAGCTCTTAATTTCCTTTCCTTAGGAAATGCAATGTGTGCGCACCACGTTCTCTGCGTTTTGTATTTTTCAAGTGGACTAGGTAAAGTCTTGGAGCAAAACTTCAGAAACCACATCAAGCTGAACTAGCATTTTGAGTCCCATGCGTGGGCATTTTAAGGAGAACTCCTGGCAGCAGAGAGAAGTTGGTTCAAGGACTCAAAGGATGAGTGAAATCGTTGTCCTGATCTTTCCTTCTCCTTCCTTTCTCTTGATTTTACTTCTTGTGTGGAATCACATGATTGCAAAGGGAATCA
>PVLC010019079.1:0-31161 GCA_004027655.1 Graphiurus murinus | reverse complement strand
AAAGAGGAAGAGGGTGCCATGCTTAGCAACTGAGAGAGATTGTTTCAAAAGAAAAAATGAAATAGAGTGTGGGGTGGGCGGGGGGGGGGGGAAGTATAGCTCACAGGCCGGATGCCTGTGGGTTCAATCCTCAGTATCACAAATTAAAAAAAAAAAAAAAAAAAAAAAGTAAGGGGAATGCAGGGTTTGCCTGAGGGGCAGGGAGTCTTCTTGGCTGAGGTCACAGACTCCTGGTGGTAGCCTACACCCAGCGATGAGGAAGGAGAAAAAAATGGCCAGTGTGGGATTCTAAGGCACTACCCATGGGGTTGACAAAGACAGCCTCAGGCCCACTTTATAATTCCACTTGTTCCTCTCTTTCTCTTTCATAGATATTAATCTCTAATAGACATCTCTTACCTTGATCTATGTCTCAGTATCTGCTTCTACATAATCCAATTTGCTTGGAAAATTCTGTTAGAAGATAATTTTCAGAAGAAAGCAAAATTATGAATCTTATATAAGTAGAAAAGTGAACACATACTAAAGAATTTACTTTACCCATGGTAGGAGAGAAGCAGGTAGATGTTACAACTGATTCGAGGTAAAAGTTAGAATAGCACAAATTAATATAGTTATTAGCGTGAACTGGAAATGGAGACACAGATTGGAGGATGTCAGTCAAATCACTTCCTGAGAATACGTAATGCTATTGTCAGTTCCCTATAATTTATAGTTGCAAAATGGCTCAAAGACCATGAACAAGGCTAAAATCAGATAATCTGGAAGTGTGTGCTAGAGAAGATGCATAGTTTTCCATTGAAACACACTTTTAAAATGCATCTTTTATTTGCAAATGTGCATTTCGGCCTTCTTCCCTTTTACCTTCAAAAGAAAGAAAAGATGAAGTTAAGTCAGCAAGTTCTGTTGGGTTTTCAGCACATACATCAACAGGTAAAATATTTTTATTAAAACTTGCACAGTTATAGATAGATTAGATAATGAGAAAAATTCAACAACCTCAAGTGGCTATAAATGGCTCTAGTTAATAATCAAGCACAATATTTACTTAAAAATTGCCTTGTTAATCAAAACTAAGATTTCTGACTACACATGTATAAACCTAAGCTAATTGATTTGAATAAGAAATAAGAACAATATTATGCTCAAATTTAGCATTCTTTAAATATAAGTATTAAAGTATCAACTAATATAGAAATATTTGGAATATAGATAGATGTATGATAATGTATAATAATAATTTCAATATATTGGTTATTTAGACAGGAAGTTTAAAAATGTTTAAGATTATTTTTGACTAGACATTTCTTCAGGGCACAATTTATTTTTTTTTAAATCATAAATCAGACAATGTGTCTATGGAGTATAACATTTTAAAGTCCAATTTAAAATGCATAAGTTATTTCATAATTAAAAATTTCAGGAAAATATGTGAAGTCTTATGGAAACTTACAGCTTTTAAAGTTAAAATTTAAAGGTGGAAAATCATTCACATTGCTTATTCTATTTAGATTTTGTAATGTGAATGCTTCAATTTACCAATTCAAATGTTTGAAGTGTGATAACAGCTTTTAAATGATTGATGTGCTTAATTTTAAGTGACATGTTTGGTATTGGACGATGCTATTTATTCCTCACAGTCAAGTGATGTATATAGCTGGTTATTTGTACAATTCTTTCACAGCCCATGGAAGAATAGAGCCCTTTGTACTTAAGGAGATGTTCCACAACCAGGTATAAAGATACAAAATTGCTCTCTGAGAACACTAAGAGAAAACAGGCTGTATTGTTCTTTCTCAGAGAGCATAAAAGGCAGTCAAACAAGTGAACCAGAATATGATAATTATGGAGAATGTTGAAGGTACCCTTAAGAAGATTAAGCCACAGAAGATAAATGCTTTTCCATAGATGAATTTTCTGTCAAGGGGTAGTAGGGGTGGTGGTGGTAGCAAACTTCTGCTCCCTATCATGCATAAAACAATCCATTTGTGTAATCTACTAAATCAGATTTTCTGATTTAGCTTATAGAGAATGGAAGCACAATTTATTACTGGAGAAGTAATAAATAGATATGACAAGAGGGAAAAAAGAGACAGGAAAAAAAAACCAGTTAAAATGAGGATAATAAAGGTTCTATTTGCAGAAGAGCTCTGACATGTCAGAATCTGAAGAAGCAGAAACCAATGCATTCAATTTAGTTTACAGGGCAGTCTCTGACAATGAAGGTGAATTAGAGACTTGGGAAAAACAAGTACCCTTGATATTAATTACCTTGCAGTTATTCTCTCTGAAACTTGTTGGAGATTGGATGTTAAGACCTAATATTTTCCAATTCACATCCATATTTTGTAACTTTAAAATGAATTTATCTTTGCTCCTCAGATATGGACAAGTTAATCTATAATATAAATACAGTGTTAGCTTTGGAAAGAAACAAAGCAAAAACTACTATTTCGGATATGTGCTTTTTGGGGGAGGATACTGGGGATTGAATCCAGGGGCATACTACTTTAGAGCTACATCCCCAGCCCATTTTAGTTTTTGTTTAGACAGAGTCTTTCTCGGTTGCTGAGAGCTTCACTAAGTTGCTAATGCTGGTCTTGAACCTGTGCTCCTCCTGCCTCAGCCTCCCTAGCAATGGGATTACAGGTGTGTGCCACCACGGCTGGCTCACATTTGTATTGTTTTAATCAGTAACTTTAAGGGAGCAACAATTACATTGGAATTTATAATCATAGTTTAGACTTATTAGCATGTAAACTACCCTTGCTCTGGATTCAGATGAAGAATTTTGTGTATGTGTGTGTGTTGTTTTACTAACTCTATTATTGATGAAAATATCAAGAGAACTCATCAATGAATTGCAAAATACTGTGACTATTTTAAATGGACCTGATTCTTTTTACTTTTACAATCCTTCTATTTTTGACAAAATCAAGGCATTTCTAGCTTGCCTTAAAGGATAGAAACTACTAGCAACATAATCCAAGCCTTTAGATCAGTGGGAAAATGAATGAGAAATTCCTTCCTTTACAAATAAAAAGAAATGTTCATGTCTGCTACTTATGATTGTGAACATGACTCATGAGTTCAGAATATATATATAAAATATGAGAATTAAGAAATTTATTAGGCTCAAGCATGTGCGTATTTATCAACACAGTGAACTGTTCCATTTCATTGAATATAATAAAAAAGAAATTTTTAAATTAGAATTCCTACTGCCACTTTAAATTTATTCAGTGGGCTCTCCTCCATTTGCACTTGGATGCAAACTTATTCTGAATGACCTTTTGACTTTTCTGATTTTGGTACTCAAAATCCATGTGGGCAGCATGTTCCATGGGAACATTTTAGATACAAACTTAAGCAAACTTGATTTTAAGTTCATTTTTCTCTCTTCCACTGATTTTTTGTGCTGTCATCTTAACTGCTGCTTCTGCTATCAACAATACTGCTTCACTCCTTCAAGGAATAGTCTTATGAGTAGTACTGTGTACTGGTCACTGGGTTAGGTCATGTGTGTTCAAGGATAAACCCGACACCCATGGTCTTTTCTTTCCAGGATTATGGTATGCTCATGGGAGAAATCTAACAAACATTTGAATGAAAAAAAACCTACGTAATTGGTCATAAAATATGAAAATGAAAGAATCCTGGAAATACCTGTGACTAATCTTTCTGTAGGAACAGCCAATTATGACGGTAACTGCAAGATATTTTCATTCCAACCCCTTGGAGGAAGCAGTGTTCCTAATTCCCCATGGCACAACAAAAGTTAGGCTCTGAAATTTAACCAAGTTTTACTGATGGCTTGGGAATAGCCTGGATGTATTAGAGGAAATGAACAACCCCATGTAATACATGTAGGAACACATGTGATACCCCCTATCTGCAAAGTCCACACCTACTCACGTCTGGCTTCCATACAGTGAAGGTCACGTTCCAGCAAAGTGATCTGAGGGCATTTCTATACTTCACAACCTAGGCCTAATCATCCTTGGACCTAGAAACAGGAGTAAATAATTTGCGTTCAAAATTCAAAGCAACTGAAAGTAAGCATATTCTCCCTACCTGCCCCCCCTTCCCCCACAAGAATGTGCTCTCCACATCAAGGAATGACCAAGAAAAGCCCAGCAGCCCACATTAAACATTCAAAACCCAGATATCTGCCTTTAATGTGTTATTCTTAAGACAAAAACCACTTACTCTTAGGTAGTATTTCTTCAAATCCAGTCCAATTCTTTTTTGTAAATTTCACTCTTATATGAATAGATCATTTTTATATCTGTCTTGTTATTGATTTAGATCAATATATCCTTCCAGGAAATTCTTGGACAAAAATATGTAGCTATTTCAAGAACCAATAATGATCTTAAGATACCGATTGACCTCAATCCATATCTCAATAGAGAATATTTTCTAAATATTTAAGGACACATTATTTATAGGTGTATGTGGATTTGAAGCATCTGATTTTAAATCAGCTTATCAGTTATCAGGGCTTGTAAGAACAATGAATAGGGAATTATTTTATCATTCTTATCCCCTGGTATCATCAAAAGGTCACTTTGAAGAACAAAGTGAAGAAATTCCCTGAGGATACTTCATCAAAGGGAAAAACTGCTTACAAATTCCTCAAATCATAATTTTTCCAATTCACATCCATCAGACACCTGACTGACTATGCCACTTAAGTACTGAAGCATCTAGTCAGTGACTAACTTTGATATTTAATAAAAAGTCTTAGTGAAAGAATGAATAAATTTTGTATTAATTAACATTCAATCACTTAGTAGCTTCTGGACTGAGTCAATTATTTGACCAATAAAATAAAAGGCTTGATTTTGTCATCTATAAGTTTACATATGCCACTATGCTTGATAAAGTTGTTGTGACAATTGAATATTTATCATATAATAAGTGCTAGCTATTATTATTGTTATATATTCTCTCTCTCTCTCTTTCCTTCTCTCTCTTTTTTTAGTAGTGGGGATTGAACCCAGGGGTATTCTACTTCTGAGCTACACCCTGAGTCCTTGTGTATAAACATGATTACAATAAGTAATGATGCCCACACTTATTTTTTCCTTTTTAGGTATAGGATGAGCTTATGCTGCTTAGAGAAGGGTTAGAGTTCAGGAGGCTCTCCCTCCTTTCTCTTTCTCTCAGCAGACTCCCTTGGCTATCCCTGCCAACTCCACCAAGCCTAACCTCACAAAATCTGAACTGTTGGACATTTTGATTTCAGAATTAATCTATGTCCTAAGCTATGTCCCTGAGGCCAGGATGGAAAAGTGAGATTTTAAGTGATTCTTTGGAAGTGTCATGGGAGGTTTGGCTAGTGTCTTGCTCACTGATAACTGTAGGGAATAGATTACTTTTGCATTTTTTAATATAAAGAAAAAATTTTTCTTCAGTAGAAAATGAGACTGCATAGAGGATACTTTTTGGGTTATCTGATTCTGATGCTATGGAAGCTATTTTACAGCTATGTAAATGATAAGTAACTGGTAACAGTCAGGCATGGTGGCACAAGCCTGTAATCCCAGTACTTGGGAGGCTAAGACAGGAGGATCACAAGTTCAAAGCCAGCCTCAGCAACTTAGCTGGCCTTCAGCAATTTAGTGAGACCCTGTTTAAAAATAAAAATAAATAAATAAAATAAAATAAGACTAAGGATGTAGTTCAGATGTAGAATGCCCCTTGGTTCAATTCCCAATAACCCCAACCCATATACAAATAACTAATAACAATGTAAAAAATTTTCTGCCTAGCTGGGCATGGTGGCAAATGCTTGTAATCCCAGCATTTTGGGAGGCTGAGACTGGAGGATCCGGGTCCTCGGCCAGTCTCAGCTACTTAGAGAGGCCCTCTGCAACTTAGTGAGACCTTGTTTCAAAATAAAGAATAAAAAATAGGGCTGGGGATGTAGCTCGCAAGTGGAATGCCCCTGAGTTCAATCCCCAGTACTAAAAAAAACAAAAACAAAAACAAAAAAATATGCCTGCAAGCAAAATTATTTCTTATTTGAGATGAGGCCCAATTAGTTCCACTCTCTGTGTTCCTTTTTGTAGAAAAAGTTTTATATCCATCTGTACAATTAGTTTAATATTCCTGATCTTTAAATTTGTCTGCATTTTGGATTCTTATTTGAACCAGTTTTAAATCTGCCTAGTTCTCTCATTAGTTATGAGTTAAATAACATTTTTAACACCTGTTCATTTTTATATCCATATGAGGATCATGATTTTGCCATTTTGTCAAAATTATATGTTAGTAAGGTTAAGGGAAGACATTTATTTGTTTTCATTTAGACATAGTAAAAAAGAATGAATTTGTCATTTATCTAGTCCAATTTAATAAAAGAAAATTTCATTTCAGAAATTGAATTTAGATGATAAATATTGTTACTGACTATAGTGCATAAATATATAAATATATATATATATATAATAGTGGTGAGTTTTTCTCAGATCTGTGTTACATTTGAAGTATGCAAAAATGAATAATAGCTAGCATATTTTTCCTCCACAGTCCCATAGCAAATAAAGTA
This sequence comes from Graphiurus murinus, assembly GCA_004027655.1. Taxonomy (NCBI): domain Eukaryota; kingdom Metazoa; phylum Chordata; class Mammalia; order Rodentia; family Gliridae; genus Graphiurus; species Graphiurus murinus. The sequence continues at coordinate 24,605 of PVLC010019079.1, read as the reverse complement.
CGGGGGCGGGGAGGTATGGTACAGATTATAACAATAACTGGCTAACTAAAATTCAAAATTTTTAAGTAAAAATTTATTATTATATTTTAGTTCCAAATAAAATATGATCCTCCTTTTCTCATTTAAATATTTCTGGATGGTATAAACATGTGTGATAGTCTATATGTGCAGAGAAAGAGAAAGAGAGCGGTGAAAAGACATTTTTGAAATCATTGAATTTCAAAATCCATACTTTATAGCATCTATAGTGTCTTTAATAAGCAGTTTTGAGATAAATTAAACATATGACTACAAATGTAATGCTGTAAATATAAAAATAAATCAGGCAACTACTATATATGTCAAAGAGAAGAAAAAGTCTATAATAGGTGTTATTGCAGAAATAACTGAGAAATTTGCTTACCCATGTACCTTGGAACATATTTAAAGGCCAGCCAAAGCTCTGAAATATTTTTGGTTAATGTGTATTTTTAGTATGCTACAATAATATAATAAACAACTCACAGCTAAGAAAGCAAATAACCCAATCAAAAAATGGGCAAAGAATCTAAATAGACACTTCACAAAAGAAGAAATACAAATGGCCAATAAATTTATGAAGAAATGTTCAATATCATTAGCAATCAGAGAGATGCAAATCAAAAATATCTTGAGATTTCACCTAACCTCAATTGGAATGGCAATCATCAAGAACACAAACAACCACAAATACTGGCGAGAGTGTGGAGAAGTGAAAACCCTAATACATTGTTGGTGGGATTGCAGATTAGTGCAACCACTTTGGAAAACAGTATGGAGGATCCTCAGATGAATGGGAATGAATCTACCATATGATCCAGCAATACCACTTGTGGGTATCTACCCAAGAGAATGGAAATTAAACTATCAGACAGATGTATGTATCTATGTTTATAGAGGCACAATTCACAATTGCCAAACTATGGAACCAGACAAGATGTCTATCGACAGATGAATGGATTACAAAACTATGGGATATGTACACAATGGAATTTTGTTCAGCCATAAAGAAGAACAAAATCATTTCATTTGCAGGGAAATGGATGGAACTGGAAAACATTATGCTAAGTGAGATTAATCAGTCACAAAAAGTAAAAAATTGTATACTCTCCCTAATATGTGGAAGCTAGGGAGGAAGTGGGACATAAGAGGGACTCCAAATAAAGAAGGAGTAACCTTAAATGAGCAAAGAAGGTGACTTAACTGAAGGTGATGGGGGGGCACACTTATGCACATGATGTACCTTCAGAAACATATCAAAGTAAACACTAACCTGAACCTGAGAAGGAGGGAGGGTGAAGAAGTGGGGTGGGAATTGGGGAAGGGTTAAATGAGAGATGTGTGCATGTATGCCTTTACCAGCTTGTACCTAACAAAGATATATGATTACAATGCACCAATTAAAAATAATATAATAAACAAGACAGCTAGAGACATTGACTGAATTGGCAAATATTAAAGATAATCTTTAATGAGCTTGATCAGTAGCTATGCCTTTGGTAAGACTCTTACCAGGATTTTTCATGCTCTCAGTTTTTCCAGGGTAGCTGTATCATTTAACATTCATCAGAGAAACAGAATCAATAGAATATGTGTTTGTTATACATAACATATATAATTATATGTTTTATACAACACATACATGTGCGCCTACATGCTTAGGCACACACCTACATACACACCCCAACACACACACATGCATACAATCACGGAATTGACTCATGCTTTTTTGGAGACTAACAAGTCCCAATATCTGCAGTTGGCAAGGTGGAGACCCAGAATTGGTCATGGTGTAGTTCCATTCTGTAGGCAGGCAAGCTCAAAACCCAGAAAGAGCTAATATTTTAGTTCAAGTTCAAAGTCAGGAAAGAACTTAGATTACAGCTCAACACAGTCAAACAGGAGGACTTACTTCTTACCCAAAGAAGTGTCAGCTCTTCTGTTCTATTTAGGCTCTCAACTGATTGGATGAAGTTAATCATATTAGGAAGAATAACCCTCTTTAGTCAGTCTTCTGATTCAATCTCATCCAGAAACACTCTTACAGAAACATGCAGAAATAATGTTTGACCGAATGTCTGGGGACCATGACCTAGTCAAATTGATATATAAAATTAACCATCATAAGTAGGTTAGCAAGGTTCAGAGCCTGATTTTGTGTTACCACATTGATAACAATATGATCCCAAATTCTGCCTCTCTAAAATAAAGGGGCCTTGAAATATTTACTTTTCAAAGTCTTCCCAATCAAAGTTTACTTTTGGATATTCTAAGATATTTTGACAATCAGGGCTTTAAGGTAGGGTATGGTCTGTTGTTCATGTATTTACATTTGATCTTGAATGAAGAAGATAATATTTACTTTCCTGTTTTCCCATAGTCCTTGTACTGTTATTTCAATTATTCCAAAAAAGTAAAAAAATATAGAACAATATTTTAGCTGGGAAGTTATTTGAACAGATAATAAATACATGTTTCCTCATCAAAAGGGATAATTTGGACAGAAGGATATATAATATTATATATTGATATAAACAAAGGTAAAAGAATGAGACACTCTACTACAGATAATGTCATAGGAACTTTTCATAAGTTAAATAATTTAATTCTCATAATAACTCTATTTGGTAGGCATTGTGATACTTGGTTCATAGATAATGAATCTCATAAAAACTGTAGGTGGAATCTGTACCCTGGTTTGTTTGATTTCAAACACACTATATCTATAGATTCTATATTCTCTACTTATTTCCCCTTTTTCAAAAGGTCAAATATGGTAACAGTTTATATTTTTATGCTTCATAATCATTCAGACAACTCTTTAATTTGAAATATTTAACACAATAAATGCATATTATTTCCAGAGTAGGTATTTATGTATATGCACATATCTTTTGGGTAAACCTGGCTGTTGTGAATACTTTCTAAAACCTGGTTACCACTAGATTAACTGGTGAGATTAAGATTCTTGATTTACAAAATTGAAAAACAGGCTTGTATCCATGGTGACTCCACGAATGTGCCGACACCTGGCAAAGCTCACTCGGAAACATCTTGTCAGCCTCTTTCAGAAATGCACACAAAAAGAAAAACAGTATAATGAAAAATCCATCAAAAAGCAGATCATGAGTAATAGAAAATTGGAAAAATACAACTAAACACATTTTTATTTCCCATGTACAAGTTGCAGTGGAAACAAAGATGAACAAAATACAATCCCTTTCCCTCAAAGAACTAATATTTTCATTGGGAAAATAAGTATGTATAAAAATCACAGTCATTACAAACGATGGCCACTGTAAATCAAACACAAAGTAGAAAGCTTCATGAAGGGGAAAAATTTGAGTGGAGGTTTGAATGCAAGAGAATATTTCTGAGAGGGCACTGGCAGGTGGGGCTTCCCTGAGGTGGAGGTGAGCCAGTAAGGAATATCATACGACACAGCTAAACCCCCGCCAGCAGACCACCACTGACTGGCATGTTTAAGAGTGTGATGTGGTTTATTCTACAGACATGATGACCTTCGTATGGTTAATTCCAATGGGTGTTTTTCAGTCATTATCCTCTGATGCACCAGCAGAAATTGGGAGTGTGAGTCACTTTCTACCTTTAAAAGTCTTCTTTCCTTTAGCTTAACTCTTTAGTCTCTGAAAACCCTTACCTGCCTAACTGTCCTATGTCTGTGCTACAAATATCACCTCTAAGAGATGTTCCATAGGCAAATAAATGTAATTGTATTTGAAACTGAAAGTAAACTTAGGAGGGTCCCCCTTTATCCCTATTGCAAACTTAGGGTCACTCTAGTGTTTTCTTTCAAATGAAATAACTTAATTATCTAACTAATAACTAAAATCAGACATCCAGGAATTGTCTTTGATATTCCCCTTTCTCTGACAGCACCAGATCCAGTGCCTCCAGACTCAGGTCAGTTTCACCTTGCAGCATCTCTCAAATCCACCTCTCTCTTTCCCTCCTTCACTGTTCTTTAGCTGTTCTGGCTTGTTTTATTTTCTAAAATGCGTCTTGTGTCTTTCTGCCCTGATGATTTTACATATATAGTGTCCATCACTTGGAACTTTCTATCCAACCCATTTTACAATAAAAAAACACTCTGCTTTTCAAACCTCAACTCCAGTACGACTATCTTGAGGATAACTTTTACAATCCTACAGACTAGATCTTTCAGCCTGGTTGTATCTTTGTATAATTTCTATAGTTTTCCTTTATATCTATCATTACAATTGTACTTCAAATGTCTTTTTTTTTTTTTACTACATTAGTTCACTAAACCACTAGACGTATATTACATGAGGGCAGGAACCTTCTATCTTATGCTTACACATAATAGAACTTAAATATATGTTTGATGAGTGAATAGCAGAATAAGTTAATGACTGAGAAAGGGCAGGAAGGCTGGGAACGAGCCAGTGGTTCTGGTTTGTACTACTGGAGAATACTTAGGCTGGTATACATGGAAAAGTTCTGAGTAATGGTAGAAAATATCTAGTTAATCATGTTTACTTTTTGGATCTTGGGGTTTAGGAGAAGGGAGCATCTAAGAGGACCCCTAAGTTGCAAAATTGGTGGAGTTTGTTTATTGATTACTATGAGAAGGGCTCAGGGTTAAAGATAGAGTGCAGGGAGGGGCTGGAGTAACAGCCAATAATTAAAGAGAAGAAAAAACCTGAAGAAAGAGAAAGTCTTTATGATGAATAGTATGAGTACAATTTAATTTATACAAACTTCATTCTAGATAATTAGTTAACTACTATTGTGGACTCATGAGTTTCTATTTTATTCACTAGATTACAGTGGATTAATACCATTATTTGTTTTGATGCTCAAAATATCACAGATGCAGCCAGAGGAAGCTCTTTTTATCTGTCTCCTGTGGGCTCCTGACATGTTTTCATCATTCTTGGAGCATTTTCTTACTTTCTAGAATAAATATGTTTCTGGTTCATCATGTATTTTTTTCTCCAGTGTTGAAGTCTGCCATTTTTTACAAAGAGTCCTGGTTCCTTGTAGTAGATAATTGCCCTCCCCCTCATTTGTATGTTGAATCTACTTGTATTTGGAGATAAGGCTGTTAGGAGGTAATTAAGGTTAACTGAGGCTCTAAGTATGGGCTCCTAATATGATGGGATTGGTGGCATTATAGAAAGAGAGAGAGATGATCTCTCTTCTCTCTGTCCATGAGCATATACAAGGAAAGGCCATATCCTGACAGTGAGAAGGTAGCTGTCTGCAAGTCAAAAAGATGACCCTCACCCAAACAGAACCAGTGGCCACCTTTATCTTGTGCTTTTAGGCCTATAGAACTGTGATAAATAAATTTTTGTTGCTTACGTCACCAGCAGTTCACAGTATTTTTTTATGGCAGCCCAACTGACCAAGATATTATTCTATGCTGTGTGTGTGTGTGTGTGTGTGTAAATAGACACAGAGAGAGAAAGAGAGAGGAGGTAGTCTCCTTTTATCCATCAAGGATGTGTGCCAAGATCCCCCAGTGGATCCCCAAACCTCAGATAGTACTTTATTCTATGTATACTGTTTTTTCTTATACATACCCACCTTTGACATAGTTTAATTTATAAATTGAGCACAGTACAATTTTTAAAATAATAATGGCATAGAAAATTATAATAATACCCTATAATAAAAGTTATGTGACTGTGGTCTCTTGCACCTTCTCTCGAAAAATATTATATTGTACTATACTGTGCTTTCAGACCACTGTTCACTGCAGGTAACTGAAACTGCAGAAAGTGAAACCATGGAAAAAGAGGAATGCTGTATTAGACACACACACACATTTACATCTATAATTTTCTGTCTCTCTATATATCTATTTTTTTCTAAACTACGAGTTAATACTGATATCTGAGACAAGTTTTGATCTAAAACCACAGGATTCATTTTTGTTTTCTCCTTCTTCATGTGAGAAGTTCCTTGACAGGGAGAAACCTGATTGTCGTTATTCTTAGTATATTTACTGATTTTATCAATATCCCTGTATGTAAATAATCTCCTGCCACTGTCACCAGGATCCCTTGCACAGATGACTTTCTCTCCCCACTTTGGATATGACACTGCTCACAGGCTGCTACTGGCACTGGAGCCCTCCTTCCCCCCTGTGCCCTGGCATGCTGAGCCATGCAGAAGCCTCCTCTCTCTGCTAAGGTTCCCATACCCAGGATGGGTCCCCTCTCAGCACACATGTCCTCCTCATCCCCTAGGGTTTATGATATGTCACAGTAGGCCACCCATTTAATAGCTTTTGGGCAGAATTATAGGGCAAAGCAAACTACACTCTGTATAAATCTCATTTTTATAATATATCATTAATTTTTCTCATATGTTATTACATAACTTTCCACTACATGGCTTATATGATGCTCCTATTTATATACAATACTTTTGTTCTACAGTGTAATCTTTAGGAAATGGAAGATCTTGAGCAAAACAGGGACCCAAACCAGAATATCTTCACTCAGAGTGCATTCTCTTCCTAAAAGAATGAAAAAATGAGATGCAATGTGTAAGCATTACATGATTTACATGAAACCAAATCTGCCTACTCATATATCTTCATAATTTCCAATGTAGAACAAAAATAGATTCTGTCATTTGATATGCTCTCTCCATTTAGTGTCATCTTATGGACTATTCCAGTTTTCACCTCAAATGGGCACAGATAACAATGTGCCTGCCATATAATAAAGCCTTAATAAATATTTGTTTAGTGAATTAGAATTGGCAGCTTTGGAGGGTGCAAATGACATTTAAAAATAGCAACATGTAAGGAGAATGCAGACCTAACTTAATAAATATAATACATTGACTAAAAATGCTATTATATTAGGGAAAATGGGTGAAAATGGTAATAACAGTTGAAGTGATGCCTAAGAGTAAAGACATCTTGAGAAAAATTTTATAACATATAAGCAACATAAAAACATTTAATGTGTAGGTTGCTTCACAATCCTTCCCACAGGGATTTGGGACTGAGTATTTGAAGTTTCTTATAAACTTCAAATATGTTGGGTTAGAGAAATGCTAAATATGGGAACCTTTTCTGACTATATTTTTCTACCTCTAAGTTTTGCTTATTCATATTCTCAATTTCCAATTCTACTTAGAATTTCTTTCTCATCATATAATCAATTCAGCATGCAGCTAATGACCCTGAATCTACTTCCTGGCATTATTTCACCTTAAGTTACCACTAATAATGGCTTCATTTACCTCCTGTTTCCAATTCAAATTTCTGTGAAAAAGAATGTGATTGGCCTACCTATCTGAAAGACTGTCATAGGATTCTGTCGCACCTCTCTATGCTTGAGGAAAGTGTCAGTTGAGGTTAAGATCAGTTGAGGCTGTAAATGGCACAGATTTGTATATAATAGACAATAGTCAAGACAGTCACTAATATTGGTATGTGTACTCTAGAGGCAGAACAACAGTATTAATAACAACAAAAAACAAATTGAAAACTGGAAAGCATGTTGATATTATAGTTACATGCAAGATTCAGAATATCTAATCACTTTAATAAGTTTGCAGAGTCAACTCTTGCAATTACTGTGAGTTTGAGTCTTCACTGATGAGATTTATATCTTTTAAATGCTTTCAACACAAAAAGCAGCTTGTAGTCTGTACATTCTTATTCATTTCAGGGACAAGACTATCTATATGATTTATCTTTCTAGATTCTGCTTTTCAGGTGTTTTTATTATAATAACATCTGTATACTTGATTTAAATAATAATACGTGCTTACTCAATTTTCCTTTAGAACATCTCTCACCTATGCACAAATAGTGACTTATGTATTAAACTAATGAATATTATTCATATTAAATATTATAAGTTACATAAGATGAGAGGTAGAATTCTGACAATTTTATTTACAAAATATCTACAGGTGAAGAATTCTGTGACAAGTATAGCAATTTGATATTTTTCAGTGGGAAAGAGGAGAAAGAAAGAAGGGAGGATCAAGCAATATTTTGGAGTTACTTAAATATTTTCAGTTGTTTTGTATCTTCAAATTTTCTACATCTATTTGAGAAAACTTTGAAAATATTTTCTGTTCTTAATATTCCACTATTTCATTCAGATTTTCAAAATATATAGCAAATAATGATATAATATTCTCTGTTGCTTTTAAAATTTCCACACTAGATACTGTAAAAGTACTTTCTAATTTCTAAGATAGTATAATTCTTTTTCAATATACTCATTTTTTTAGAAATTTCTGCTATCTTATTAATTTCTGATTTTATATCTATTAATTATTTGTCTTTGCTTTCCATAGTTTGCATTACTGGTTTGTTTCTAATTTCTTGAATTAAATGTCCAGCTTGGCTATGCTGCTTTTATTATTTAACATTATGAGCATAAAGATAATTTTTTCCCACAAAGTTTTGGCTGTTTATTGATGCAATGAAAGAAGTCTACAAGTTCAGTTTTAATTCAAGTCTCTCCAGTCTCTCCCTTCAACCCTATTCCCAATCACTGAGTTGCTTTCAAAAGGCAGTTTGGCTTTTCTAGAATGCTCTGTGTGCATCTTCTTTCATTAGCATGGTATTTGTGAGATTCATCCATGTTATTTGCGTAAGTATTCTTTTATTAAGAAGTGTGATATTATTAAGAAGTGTATTAAAATTTTTTTGCTAGTCGGGGGTGGTGGTGCAAGCTTGTAATTCCAGCATTTGGGTGGCTGAGACTAGAGGATCCAGGTTCGCGGCCAGCCTCAGCTGCTTAGTGAGGCCCTGTTTCAGAATAAAGGAATGAAAAAAAAATAGGGCTGGGGTTGTAGCTCAGAGGTAGTATTATGCTCCCAGTTTCCATCCCCAGTTCCAAAAAAAAAATTTTTTTTTTTTACTGATGTCTGGATTTTTTTTATCACCTCTTATCCATGCCCTAGTGTATTTGAATTGTGAGTCAGAGAATATGGGCTGTGCAATATTTGTCAGAATTGTGTGTATGTTCGTGTCTGTGTATATTTACAGACACTAAAGATAATCATTTTAAGTAAATTCAGAAAGGGCTTTGGATAAGTAGGTTTTTTTTTGTTGTTGTTGTTATCTGTAACATGCCTTTTGATAAAACACTAATTAAATCCATTTTATTAATTATATTTTTCTGATCCTCTATGCCAAGGATATGAAAGCCTTTTTTGGAAAGGTAGAAAATAAAGAAGCAAATAAAACAATTAATAGTAAATAAAAATAATAAAGCCACATGATCTCTTTTGTAACTATGAGCTCTGTCATTGTGGTACAAAGTTATGCGTGGTCAATTCTTGAGTAAATGAGCCTGGTTGTGTACCCCTCAAACTTACAAAAGCAGGCAATGAGCCAGTTTTGACCCAAGGCACTTAGTTTGCTAACTAATGCTCTATATCCTTGTTTACTTCTGCCTTCCTGACCTGTTAACAGCTATTATTAAGTTCAAGTGCTTGCATTTTCAAGAGCTCTTGTTAGGTATTGGTGTGTATTATCTGGTATTTGTTTCTTAATAGACAAATGGATGTATAGTTTATATACAAGAAAGTTCATCTGTCTTAAGTGCTTATTTTGTTGACTTGGCAAATGAATACTGTCTTAGTCAAACTGTGGAGTGTCTTTGTCACTCATAGATTTCCCTTTAGCTCTTCTGTAGCCAATCTCTCCCTTCAACCTTATCCTAATCGCTGAATCGTTTTAAAAGGCAGTTTGGCTTTTCTACAATTTTTTTTATAAAGAAAATTACTCAATATTCAATGCTTGTGTGTGCCTTCTTTCATTAGCATGATATATTTGACATTCATCCATGTTATTTGCATAATTACAGTTTTTTGTTTTTGAATAGTATTCCATTATATGAATATGCCACAATTTACCCAATAATGGGCATGAGATTGTTTTCTAATTATTAGCTCTTATTAATAAGGCGGCTATACTCATTTTTCTATTTTCAGATTTTTTTTCTCTATCCCTGGCTTTCGTCTAGGTGTGTGTAGGTGTGGTTTTCTTTGTGTTTATATCCACTGAGGTTTGCTGAGAGTTTTGTAACTACAAGTTTGTTTTCCATACAATTAGAGGAGTTTTCAGCCATTATGTATTCAAAAATTGTTCTACCTTCTCTGGTTTTTAGGATTCAAATTCCATAAATGTTGGACTGTTTTATATTGTTCCACAGACTTTTGATCTTTGTTTACTTTTATTCAGTCTTCCCATATTTCTCAGATTGGATAATTTCAATCAATTATTTTCAAATTTACAGATTCTTCTGCAATCTCAGATCTGCTGTTGTGCATATCTAATTACATTTTCATTTCAAATGTTGTTATTTAGCTTCTTACACACAGCTTCCTTTTCTCTGTTAAAATCCCTTACTAGTTCACTCATTAAAGTGACAACTTCATTTAATTATTTGAACATATTTATAGTTGCTACTTTAAAGTCTGTTTTCTAAATCTAACATCTGGAATGTTGCAGAAATTTCTATTTCTCTGTTTTGGCCTGTCTAATAATTTTTGGTTGAATAAATAGACTTTTTAGATAACACTTTGCAAATGTCTCTGGAATCTCTTTGGCTCTTGGAGAAAACTGTTTTTCTATCATAATTTGTAGTGATTTTACATAGAATCAAACAGCAAAATATATCTTCCCACAGTATGCAGCAGCTAATATGTCCACTCAGATTTTTTACCTTCAAGATACTGATTTTTCAGCATGACTGAAAAAGAGATATCTTTTTCAGAATAGATGTCTCTCCTTAACCTGTGTAGTGTCAGGATAAACCAAAGATTTAGGCAGCTTGTATTCATGTTTGGGGCTCATCCATTTTGTGGTTTCCTTGCTTCTGGGATTTCTTTCTAAATTACTACCCCACTAGCTCCAGTTTCTACTCTTTAACACCTTGAGCTCAAAATATTTTTTCTCTCTGCTTCCTACGTTGTATACAGTTCAAAGAAGGTCTTTGGTCAGGGGTGCAATGAACCCTCACTTCTCACTAGGAGTAGTCTATCCAGAGCAGACTGCTCTCCAGGTTCTGCACACTTTTTCTCCAGGCTCCCTGGAACTTCCCTGCACACACTAGTTAAATGGTCAATCAGAGACTTGAACAGGGTCAGATTTTATAGTAATCTCACTTACAAATTTTTTTTCTCTTAAATCTCCAGTTTTTCTGTTTCTCTTTTCTGTTTCTATTATCGTCCACTATATCTTGAACTGTTAAAGCTGCTGTTTTCTACCTCCTGACCACAGGGAATGAGTGTGGTTGAGGAATGCTATAGGAAGAAAATCATACAATAGCAGTCTTCCATGAATAAACTCTTCTCAAAATTTTGTCTGCTTTTGGTCATGTTCTGTGCTTTTGAAGAGTTGCTTTCAATATTTTTGTCCAGTGTTTATAGATTTTTTTTTTCCCCTGTGGGAGGAATCACCTGACGTCTTCATGCTGCCATGCCAGAATCCTGCCTTTTCTTGTTATTAATATTTCAGTCTGCCAGGCATGGTGGCACACACTTGTAATCCCAGTACTTGGTAGGTTGAGAAAGGAGGATCGCAGGTTCCTGGCCAGCCTCAGCTACTTAAATCTTGTATCAAAATGAAATAAAAGATAGAGCTGAAGGTGTATCTCCGAGGTAGAGTGCCCCTGCATTCAATCCCTAGTACCAAAAAAAAAAAAAAAAATTAGGCTAAGTTTTTAAAACATATTTTATTAGTGCATTGCCATTATACATCATAGGGAGATTTGATGTTATAAAAACATACATGCACAGGGAATGTTATGAGCATACATTTTTTGAAAATTATACTATTTATGCATATAATATAATCTATTTTGTCTTTTTGTATATTTATATTATGCTAAAAATTACATTTTTAATTTTTCCAAAAGAATTAAAGCTAGGATACTATAGTGATATTTGCATACTTATGTTTATAGCAGCACAATTCTCAATTGCCAAATGATGGAATCAACCTAGCTCTGTGGCAACAGATGAACGGATAAAGTAAATGTGGTATATACATACATTGGAGTTTTACTCAGCCATTAAGAACAGCAAAGTTATATCATTTGCTGAAAAATGGATGGGACTGGAGAACCTCATGCTGAGTGAGATCAGCCAGTCTTAGGGTAAAGGGTCATATGTTTTCTCTCATGTGTAGAAGCTAGAGAGAAAATAGCGAATAAAAGGAACTTCATAATAAGGAGAGAGAAAAGTAGAACAGTAAAACGGGATCGTGGGAGGGGGACAGGGGAAATAAAAGGTTTGAGGAAGGAAACAGACCAAATAATATTATGTTAATACATGAAGGTCTCACCAACAACCTCACTAGAATGTACAAGGAGGGGTGGGTGGAGGGATGGGGTTAAGAGAGAGCTATTCCAAGAGATGTGCCTATCTGACTATCATTTTGAATTTTACTATTATGTGTAATCATATTGCACGAATAAAACTTCAATGTGTATATATGTATACATACACACACACATACACACACACATATAGTTTTGCATTAAGCAGCAAAAAATCTTTATTTACTAGTGTCAACTTTTTCCCAAATATTTACCTAATCTATTTACTTTGAATGTTTTCTGTGCCATTTGACATAAAATAAAATAAATAATACATTTTTCTTTCTATGTTTAATAAAATAGAAAGCCTGTAGTTGGCTTTAAAACCTAGCAACAAATACCTGATCCACAAATTTTATCTTTAATAGGGAATTACTCATTTAAATATATTATCATCATCATTATTTTTATTATTTTGGTACTGGGGATTCTATCTCTAACCTATACCCCAAGTCCTTTCTATTTTTTTTTTTTTTTATTTTAAAACAAGCTCTTTCTGAGTTGCTGAGGATCTCACTAAGTTGCTGAGACTGACCTTTAACCCAGGATCCTCCTATCTCAGCCTCCCAAGTACTGGGATTACAGGTATGTACCACCATGCCCAGTTTAGTATTATTATTTCTATATTTGGCTTTACTTCTAGTATCTTTTGCTCTTTTTTTTTTTTTGGTAGGGTACCTCAAATATAGTGTTAGATGAAAAGGGGGCTGCTGGTGTGCCTCTCCTGCTTGCCTCTTTCTTTAGGTTCCTACCTTTGCACGGTCTTCTTCCCTTGAGGATGGACATAGCCTACAACTTGTTTATAACCAATGGAAAATATCAGAGCTGATGAAATGTGCATGATTCGGTACTTAAGCTTATAGTGCCCAACCTGTAGAATCTCTTGCATATTATTTTTTCTTCCTTATTTGCTTTGCAAAACTGAGCTGTCATATTGTGAACTATGTTGAGAGACCATTGGGAAAAGGAACTCAGGTTGCCTGTAGGAGTGGAGAGGCAGCCTGTAGGTGACAGTCTGCAAAGAACTGCAACCTTCAGTCCTGAGGCTGCAAAAAACTGAATTTTGCCCACAAAAGCAGGTTCTTCTAGTCAAGCCTCGGATGAGACTGAAGCCTGATAGAGACTGAAGCCTGATAGATATCTGGATGACGGCCTTGTGAGCTTCTCAGCAGAGGACCTAGAAAGCCAGGCCTGGGTTCCGATTTCAGAAACTGTGTGATAATTAGTGCGTGTGGTCTTAATCTGACGCCCGGCTTGGTAATTTATTACTATGTAAGCAACACAGTGGACATCCTATTTTGATCTTGCATTCAATGAAATTGCATTTAGATTTCTTCTATTGAAAATGATGAATTTGGACTGACATTGTGTCAAATGGAATGTGTAACATACAAAAGAAAACATTTTCTAGAACTGAAGGGAAAATAAATAAAAATCAAAAAACAAAATGAACAATGAACCCCTAAGATAAAGTATAAAATGAAGAAAGGAAGTCAGATGTGTTTACCGAGCTGGCCACTTTCACCTTGTGCTTATCACTTCTGTTCTTCCTACATTGTTCCTGATTTTATTTCAGCTGCTTTTTAAAGGCTTTACTCATATGGAGTTTGTGGATATCTATCGCATAATTCCACTGAAAAGATAGTTTGTGGGTTTCTTTTTCTTTTCTGGATTGTCTTCAGGTGAAGGAGAAATGTGTCAAATTATTATTAGACATAATCTTATGAGATGTCCTGTCATCTTTTAAACAATTCCCCTTGAAAGGTTATGAAATGTTTTTTCTTTAGAATTTTACAGCATGATTATCTTCTTTTAAGTTTCTGAACTCAGAATTTAATTTCATAAAGAGCATAACGTTCTTAAAACTTAAGATGTTCAAAGATGGGCTGAGGATTAATATTTAGAAATTATGAACAGTCTATAAATAAAGGTTAGATATACTATTGTCTCTCATTATGTGAATCTTACCTAATTAAGAAAACAAATAGCAAACCATATGGCTATGCTGACTGTGAGACAGTGCATTGAATATTTAAAGATTAGAAACATTTTTTTGTACTGTAGATGAAGCCGGGGTCATTCTGCATCTGAACAATACCCCCACTCCTATTTTATTTTTTTATTTTGAGACAGGGTCATGCTAAGTTGTTGAGGTTTAATTAAATTGCTGAGGCTGGCACTGAACCTGTGATCCTCCTATATCAGCCTCCTAGGTAGTGGGATTACAGGCATGTACCACCACACCAGACAGGAACATCATAAAATTAGTTTTAGCATAGAGGAGAAGCTTAGATGACATCTAATTTTCCTCATACTTAAAGATTTTGTTATATCTTAAAAATGATTCTAAATTCAAGCTTAGCTCTGAATTCAAAAGAGATGAATTCAATCTAATATATGTATTTGATGTTTTTAAAAGTTTATTATGAAGATTGTTTTTCCTTGAGAATACTAATGACAGATAAATTCATTTACGAAAAGAATATTTAGAAAATGTTATCAAATTACAATCTAGTGAACATCTTTATTTCAATCATAACATGGAACAGTTCAGGGCTTTCTTGAAATTTGACATTGCAAATGTTACTTTGCCACCTAGTGGTTTATCTTGATATTTTCTTTAAAAAAATTTTTTTTTCAGACCTCATAGGTAACATATGAAATATAGCTACTTATATCACAATATATTTACTACATTTACATTGAGGATAAAATAATTCTGGGATTCACTCAGTTTACAATTTATTATAGTATCTTAGTAAGACCATAGTATGTACACAATATTAATTTTATTAAATAATACATAAAGGTCTTTTGCTAGCTAATCCTTATTTTAGGGATGAAAATAATTGAAATTGTAATATATTTTTATAAAATAATTTTATAAAAGTGTGAAAATCAGATCTTCATAGAGACATAAAATGAAAATGTCTTTATTTTACTTAAGATACTAGTGATGAAATTGATGAGGTGTCAAAATTCTTTCAAAGAGGAAGAAAAAATAAACAAACAATTATAGTTAAGTGAAGGTAAAAATTCAGACAAAACTAGCTTTCCTATAGTGGAAGAAGAAACTCAGTAGAACCCTTTGTAGACAGACACAATTTGCCTGCCTACAGACAATAATCAGTTTGCATTGCAATCAACTATCTACAACTTAAAGAATTATAAAATAATTTATACAGAATTATATCAGATAATACTCAGAAGGGTAAGCTATAGACATGTATAGTTTTCCACTGAAAAACAAAAATAATAATAGGGCCTACTTTGTAGCATTGTTGTGGGGTTTAAATGGAAGTAAATGCTTGGGCCTGGCCTAGTAAACTACTATTATTATATTTGAGTAGCTAGTGGGGAAAGAGAGGCAGCTAGCATATGAAGAAATAAAGATCTCAATAAAAGTAAATACATGGGAACAGCTGTGGACTGAAGCCGTAGATTAGCAGGAAACTTTGGAAGAACCAAAAAAATCTTATAATCCGGAACCTGAGACATAGAGATCTTCTTCACGGACAGTCAGACCACCAGCCACAGAATCACATAGCCCCTTGAGGACAGGATGGAGAAGGACTTCCACATCCATGTCCCCGTCCATCCCAACCCTGATCTGTGGTGTGCAAGGCAGCAGAGGTGAGGGCAGCACCTTCACAGAGTAACCAAAAGAACCCCTCCCCCTCCCAAAAAGGAGGGGTGGGGACACAAGCAGTCTATGTCACATACGAAACTCTGAGGTCTGAAAGCTACAGACCAACCCAGCCTTCTTTGTGGCGAGTTCAGAGTCCCATGCTTCCACTGAGACAGGCCCTAGAAGTACTCAGCACCTGTGCAAAGAGGTGCTGGCACAGACAGAGAGGCATATCTGGCTAGGGTCTCACCCATTGCAAGTAACTAAAACATCAAACATCGGAGCTATAAACTGATGTCATTGCTATAGGTTACCAAGCAAGTCAGAATGCTAGGAATGTGCTCGAGAACCTGTGTAATAAGTGGACTTTAAACAGCTGAAAGTACTCACACAAAACCAAGAGGGCAGCAGAGCCAAGAAGACCAAATTTTTTTTTTATTGTTGTTTTATCCATACATATATTATTATATATATAATTTTTCTCTCTGACTCTTTGTTCTGTATGGTTCTTTCTTTCTTTTTTTTTTGTGTGTGTGGCTTCTCTGTACTTGTATATTTATAGTTTTTTTTTTTTTTTTAACCCTTTTGCAAGCTTTTTCCCTGTTTTCTATCTCCTCCCTCCTTTCCTTTTTTTTTTTTTTTGCGGTACTGGGGATTGAACTCAGAGGCATTCTGCCTCTGAGCTATACCCCCACCCCTATTTTTTATTCTTTATTTTGAAACAGGGTCTCACTAAGTTGTGGAGTGCCTCACTAGGTAGCTGAAGCTAGCAGCGAATCCGGATCTTCAGGTCTCAGCCTCCCAAATGCTGGGATTACAAGTGTGAGCCACCATGCCCAGCTTTTTTTTTTTTTTTTTTTTTTTTTTCTCTTTTGTGGTGCAGGGGATTGAGACTAGGGTCCTAAAGAATGCTGTGTAAACTCCCTGGGCCACACCCTCAATCCCCAGCATAGTAGAGCCTCCTCCCAGAAACCAGCAGGGGCCAGCCCCTCCCAGCATGTCTTCTCTAGTCAGCCAACTTAGCAAAGTAGGAGACAGAGCAGGCAGAGAAACAGGCTTGAAAAAAGCTTCTGAGTTACCTTCACATCTCACTACAAAACAAAAAAAACCTGGCAAGGAAACCACAATGGAAAGCAGCTCTATTCCAACAAAAGAACTTTATTCACTCTCAATTAAGCAATTTCTTTTTTTCTTTGTAGTACTGGGGTGGAACCCAGGGGCATTCTACCTCCAAGCCACACCTTCAGCCTTATTTTATTCTTCTAGTTTTAAACAGGGTCTCACTAAGGTGCTGAGGCTGGCTGCAAACTTGTGATCCTCCTGTCTCAGCCTCCCAAGTACTAGGATTAAAAGAGTGTGCCAACATGCCCGGCTTCAATTAAGCAACTCTTAAGGTTCCTTTTTATTTTTAATTTTTTTCTCTTCCTCTTCTCTTGTGTGTACATGTAAGAGATTGTCTGTGTTCTGTTTTGTCTGTTGGACTCCAAGTAAACTTGTATTAAATCCATTTCATATCACTATAGCTAAATACATTGACTATTAGAATTCTCCTTTATTTTCACTATTTCTAATCTATACTATAAATTACATAACTACACTCAAACTCTTATTCTACTAGATTCTATTCTCTAATCCTATTCTTGCATACCTTACTCCAGTTCCTTCTTTCTCACTCACCCTTTACCATTGAATACAGTACAGTTTGTCCTTGTTTATGCCAGTTGGCTCCTCTAAATCCCTACTACTGAGGTTGGACCAGATTGGTGAACCACCAGAATGGACTGCTATACACTAAGGATAAACTAATCGTAGCTGAGAGATGAAACTGCCCAACACCCTGCACATTGAAGTTTAAAAATGGACAGGGCACAAACTGCTCCCCTCCATCTCTGACTCTACTCCCTATTATGGAGGCCACAGACAGGTCCCTGGACCTTAACACCTGGAACTCATCAACATTATCATTGCAGTAGGTAAATGGAGCCCTGGAGTGACTGCAACCCAATACTGATGATCTATAGGCAGAGCAACAGTAGGGTGATACAGGACACAGAACTCAAAGTCAGTATTAAAGGATAAGTACACAACAGAAAGCTGAGAATATCCATACAGTAGAGGTTATTCACTTTTAAGGCAAACCTAAATATAATAGGCCTAGGAGAGGGGGGAAGAAGCTGAAACCAACAGAACCAAAAACCTTTTCAGAGAAGTAATATCAGAAAATTTTCCAAACATAGAAAATGAGATCGACACACTGTTACAGGAAACATATAGAACCCCCATTAGACAACATCAGAGAAAAGGTTCATGCCACATAATAATCAAATTGACTAATACAGAGACCAAGGAAAGAATCTTAAAGGCAATGAGAGTAAAAGACCAAGTGACATTCAGAGGCAAACTGGTAAGAATCACTTCAGACTTCTCAAACCAACTCATGAAAGTCAACAGGGCCTGGAGTGACATATTCCAAACTCTGAAAGAAAACAACTTCCAGCCAAGACTACTCTACCCATCAAAGATATCTTTCAAATTTTACAGGGAAATAAAACACAACAAACAAAGCTGAAAGAATTTATGTCTTCCAAACCAGCACTAGAGAAAATACTCAGAGATAAATTACAAAAAAGAAATAATAAATAAACATCAGAACCAGAGAAATAATGATTTCCATCAAACAACTAAGAAAAGAAGGAAAAACACTATCTCAAACAGAAGTTAGAACTCAAAATGTTCAGAATTAAAAATCATCTCTCAATAATCACATTGAATATTAATGGCATCAATTTCCCAATCAAAAGACATAAGGCAGCAAAATTGATTAAAAATCATAGTCCATCTATATGTTGTCTGCAAGAAATGTATTTTGCAAGTAAAGATACTCACAAACTAAAGGTGAAGGGCTGGAGCAAGGTAATTCATGATAATGGAATTCAAAGATAAGCTGAAGTAACAACACTAATTTAATCAGACAAAATAGACTTCAAGTCTAAACTTATCAGAAGAGACAAAGCAGATCATTTTTTACTGATAAGAGGAACAATCCAACAATAGGAAATAAGGATAGTCAACATTTGTGCCCCAAACATAGGTGAAACCACTTTCACAAGACAAACCCTTTGTGACATTGTTACACATAAATCCCAATAAAATAATATTGGGAGACTTCAACACTCCTCTCACACAACTAGATCAATCTTCTAGACAAAAGGTCAGTAAAGATGCCTCAGACATAAGGAACACCATAAACCAAATGGACCTACTAGACATATGCAGAATATTCTACCCACTTACAGCTGAATTCACATTCTTTTCAGCTGCCCATAGAACCTTTTCCAAAATAGACCATATCCTGGGCTACAAAGCAAACACTAGCAAATTAAAAAAAAAATGTGACATAAACCTCTGCATATTTTCAGACCATAAAGGAATATAACTAGAAATCAACTATAAGAAGACTCAGACAAGTCCCATAAACACATGGAGACTGAACACCACAGTGCAAATTGAGGGATAGGTCATAAAGGAAATAAGAGGAAGAATTATGAAATTCCTAGAAACAAATGAAAATAGAGACACAACATATTAAAATCTCTGGTACACTTTGAAGGCAGTTTTAAGAGGAAAATTTATAGCACTGAGTACTCACCTAAGAAGAACAGAAAATCATCAAATAAATCACCTAATGACACACCTAAAAGCCCTTGAAAATCAGAATAGGAAGAGTCTAACCCCAATACCAGTATAAGACAGGAAATTATTAAAATCAGAGTAGAAATCAATGAAGTAGAGAATAAAAAAATACACACACACACATACACAAAAATCAACAAAACCAAAAGTTGGTTCCTCAAAAAATAAATGAGATTGATAAACCACTAGCCAACCTGACCAAAGGAAAGAGAAAATCAACCCAAATTACTAATATAGAGATGAAAATGGTGATTTTCCACAGAGTGGAAATCCAGATGATTATCAGAAACTACTTTGAAAAACTATACTTAAAAAAAAAAAAAAGAAAGAAAGCCTAGAAGAAATTGACAAATTTCTAGACACATACAACCTTCCTTAGTTGAATCAAGAAGATATGCAGAATTTAAACTGACCAATAGCAACCAAAGAGACTGAAACAGTAATAAAGAGTCTGCCATCAAAGAAAAGCCCAGAACCAGATTGTTTCCCAGGTGAATTTTATAAAATCCTTATAAAGAAGCAAATCCCAATACTTCTCAATATATTCCATGAAATAGAAAGAAATGGGACTGTCCCAAATATATTCTATTAAGCCAACATCACAATACCAAAACCAAATAAAGACAGCTCCAGAAAAGAAAAGTATAGTCCAATATGGTTGACGAACTAAGACACAATACTTTTAAACAAAATACTAGCAATGCCCATTCAACACATATCAAGAAAATTATATACCATGATCAAGTCAGGTTCATTCTAGGGATGCAAGGCTGGTTCAACATAGGAAAAAAAATCCATATAATTCACCACATAAACAGACTAAGGGCAAAAATCACATGATCAATTCAATAGATGCTGAAAAAGCATTCCACAAAATCCAACATCCATTCATACTACAAACACTGCAGAGAATCAGAATAGAAGGAATATACCTCAACATTATAAAGGCAACTACAATAGACCCATAGTCAACATCATATTGAATGGTGAAAAACTATGAGAGTTCCCCTTAGAAACCAGAACAAGACAAAGGTGTCTACTATCTCAACTCCTTTTCAATAGGAGTGAGATCCTAGCCAGAACAATAAGACAAGAAGAAAATCAAATGAATGCAAATAGGAAAAGAACTGAAACTATATTTGCAGATGATATGATATTATATTATATTTAGAAGACTCAAACTCAAACAACAGGCTTTTAGAACTAATCAACAAATTCACCAAAGCGTCTGGATAGAAAATCAGTCTTAAAAAATCAGAAGCTTTTCTGTATGCCAACAATAAATCCACTGAAAAAAAAATCCAGAAAACATTTCCACTCATGATATTCCCCCAAATAATAAAATATTTAGGAATCAACCTAACCAAGGAGGAAAAAGACCTCTACAAAGAAATATAAAACATTTAAAAAAGAAATTGAAGATCATAAAAGGTGAAAGGACCTCCCATTTTCTTGGATAGGCAGAGTAAATATCAAAATGGCCATTCTTCCAAAAGAGATCTACAGATTCAATGCAATACCCATTATATTACCAAGGTAATTCTTCACAGACATAGAAAAATCAGTCCTTAAATTCATTCGGCACAATAGAAAATGATGATGAAAAAGGGGCCAAAACATACATTAAAAAAGAAGGTAGCCTCTTCAACAAATGGTATTGGTAAAATTGGTTATCCATATGCAGAAAAATGGAAAATAAACCCCATTTTCTCACCCTGAACTATAGTCAATTCAAGATGAACTAAAGACCTAGAAATTAAACGAGAGATCTGGCAGCTTCTTAAAGAGGCCATACAACCAATACTCCAACACATAGGCATGAATAAAAACTTCCTAAATAAGACCCCAAAGTCAAAAGAAATTAAAATGAGGATCAATACATGGGATTACATTAAACTGAAGAACTGTGCAGCAAAGGAAATGATCAAGAACCTCAGGAGAAAGCCTAAAGAATGGAAGAAGCTTTTTGCCAGCTACTCTTCTGAGAGAGGACTAATATCTAAAATATACAGAGAACTCAGGAAACTCACCACCAAAAATACAAATAACACAATAAAAAAATGGGCAAGTGAACTAAATAGACACTTCACAAAAGAAGAAATACAAATGGCCAATAAATGTATGAAAAAATGTTCAACATCATTAGCAATCAGAAAGATGCAAATCAAAACTACCCTGAGATTTCACCTAACCCCAATTAGAATGGCAATCATTACAAATACAAACAATAACAAATGCTGGTGAGGATATAGAGAAGTAGAAACTCTAAAACATTGTCGGTGAAATTGAAAATTAGTGCATCCACTTTGGAAAAACAATATGGAGGATTCTCAGAAGAATGGGAATGAACCTACCATATGATCCAATTTTACCACTCCTGCTTATATATCCAAAATAATGGAAATCAAACTACCAAAGTAATGCATGCATATTTATCTTTATAGCTGCACAATTCACAATTGCCAAACTATGGAACCAGCCAAGATGTCTATTAACAGCTGAATGCATTACAAAACTATGGGGTATGTACACAATGGAATTTTGCTCAGTCATAAAGTAGAACAAAATTATGTCATTTGTAGAGAAATGGATGGAACTGGAGAACATTATGCTAAGTGAGATTAGTCAGTCAAACAAAGTGAAAAATGGGATGTTCTCCCTAATATGAGGAAGCTAGGGAAAAAGTAGGACATAGGAGGGACTCCAGACAAAGGAAGAAAAACCTTAGGTGAATAAAGAAAGTTACTTAACTGAGGGAGATGGGACGGGGGAAGAGGGAAACACCTCAATGGTCATGATGTACATGCAAAAACTTATCAAAGTCAATCACTATGCTGATCAAGGGAAGGAGGGACAGAGGAGGAAATAGGGCAAGAAATAGGGCTAAATGGCAGCTATGTGCATGTATGCCTCTACAGTCCTGAACTTCATCAAGATGTATGATTACAAAGCACCAATAAAATAAAAAAAAATACATGGGCATTATAAAAGCTAGTATTATTGTAATATTAAAAATTTCCCTATACATTGAGCAAATTCTGTCTCTACTTAACAGATCCCCACCCCTGCCCTTCACATGAGATATTGTGTTCTGTGCTATTTCATGGTGTTTTTAAAACTAAAATCTTCAACTGCCCATATGTATGTAATGTTCAGTTTCTATTTTTGTTGCTTGGTAGGCATGAAATCTATAATCAATTTTTTTCACTCACAATGCCTTGTGTTTTAATGAACCCTCTTAGTGTTTCTTTTTAAACATCTGTTTTTCGTAGTACTGCGGATTGAACCCAGGGGAATTCTACCCCTGAGCCATACCCCCAGCCCTATTTCCTTTTTTATTTTAAAACAAGGTCTCACTAAGTTGCAGAATGCCTCCCTAAGTTGCTGAGGATGGCCTTGAACCTGCTATCCTCCTGTCTCCAACTCTCAATTACTGAGATTGCATGCATGTGCCACTACATGTAGCTTTAAACATTCTCAAATGTTAAACATTTTACATTTAAGATTTATTATTTCTTTGTGTTGGAAACCTTTGAACTTTTCTCTTCTTGTTCTTTATAAAATATATAATAAATTGTTGGAAGTTATAGTTATCCTACTAGAACATATTACTGTAGAACTCTATTACTACTCCTATTTAATTTTATTTTGGCATCTACTATCCAATATCCCTCTATTTCTCTCACCCCCACTGCTCTTATCTTTTAGTCACTATTATTCTATTCTCTACTTCTTTGAAATCAAAATTTTAAGCTTCCATCTATGAGTGGTATTATTGATATTTTTCTGTTCCTGAGTTATTTCATTTAATATAATGTCCTCCAGTTCCATTAATGTTTCTGCAAATGACAGGATTTCATCTATTATTATGAAAGAATAATATTCCATTTGTTTACCTACCATATTTCTTTATCCAATCATCTGTCAATGGACATGACAGTTGAATACATATCTTAGCTATTGTGGATAGTGCTGCAATGAACATAGGAGTGCAGGGAGTGCTGTTGTCTTTTTGATATACTGATTTCATTACACACACATATATACACACACATATACATCAAGTAGATAAGTAGATGTCTGGATCATATGGCAGTTCTATTTTTAGTTTCTGGAGGAAGCTCCTTGTTATTTTCCATAATGGCGTACTAATTCACTCCTGAAACACACAGTGGCTAAGAGTTCCCCTTTCTCCATATCCTCACTAGTGTTTGTTGTTCTTAGTCTTTTCAGTTGTAGTTATTCTGATTGGGGTAAGATGAAACCTCATTGTGGTTTTGGTTTGCATTTCCCTGGTGACTGGTGGTGCTGCACATCTTCCCAATGTTTCTGAGGCTATGAGAACTACTAGTCTAGAGCAGTGACTGTTCATGCTGCTGCATGCTAAAGTCACCCACAGAGCTTAACTAAGGATCCTTGAGCATGAGATTCAAGAAGTATTGTTAAAGTTATCTAATATAATTCTAAAATACAGTCAGGGTTCAGAACTATGAACTCTAGGGCAGGGGGTTGGAATTCTGGTGACACAGAATCACCTGGAGAAATTTTTAACAAATTCTGATTTTAACATTTTTTTTTTTTTTTTTTTTTTGGTACTGGCGATGGAACTCAGAGGCATTCTACCTCCAAGCTATACCCCTAGCCCTATTTTTTTATTCTTTATTTTGAAACCGAGTCTCACTAAGTTGCGGAGTGCCTCACTAGGTAGCTGAGGCTGGCTGTGAACCCGGATCCTCCAGTCTCAGCCTCCCAAATACTGGGATTACAAGCGTGCGCCACCACGCCCGGCTGATTTTAACATTTTTTTTTTTTTTTTTTTTTTTTGCGGTACTGGGGGTTGAACTCAGGGGCATTCTACCCCCAAGCTATACCCCCAGCCCTATTTTTTATTCTTTATTTTGAAACCGAGT
>PVLC010019078.1:5933-28433 GCA_004027655.1 Graphiurus murinus | reverse complement strand
GGCTGGTTCTCCTCACCATCATGCAATGGCAGAGCTGCAGTCAGCCACGCTTCTCATGCTGGATGGCGGAGGCTCACTCAGCTTCACATTATCCGGAGGCCCTGGATGGAAGACTCTAAGGTCTTGAAAAAGACAGGAAGAACACTGATGAACCCCAAGGACTGTCCCTCCTCTTGATTCTCCCACAGCACTACTCCCCCTCCTCCCTGCCATGCACCCCACCTCTGAGACTCAAGCTTTCTGATGATACCAGCCTCAGAGACTCCAGTACTGGGCACCCCCACTGGCTCTTCCAGGCCTGTAGATCCCTTGTCCCCACTGTCTGGCCCACAAGCTCTGGACCCACACTCCTTCCTCCATGTTTTTTTTCCCTTGTGGTAATAGGGATTGAACCCAGGGGCACTTTACCTTTGAGCTACACTCCTACCCTATTTTTTTTAAATTTTGAAACAGGGTCTCACTGAGATGCTGAGGGCCTCACTAAGTTGCTGAGGCTGTCTGCAAATCTGCAATCTCCTGTTTCAGCCTCCTGACTATGGAGATTATAGGCATGTGCTAACGAGCCTAGCTTCTTCCATGTTCTTTTTTTTTCTTGTGTGTGTGTGGTACTGGGGATTGAGCCCAGGGGCATTCTACCTTGGAGCTACACCCCCAGTCCTACTTTATTTCTGTTTTGAAACAGGGTCTCACTGCGTTGATGAAAGACTCATTACTTCCTGAAGCTGCCCTCAAACCTGCAATCCTGTCTCAGCCTCACAAGTACTGGGATTATAAGCGTGGGCCACCATGCCTGGCTTCCTTCATGTTCTTAAGGCACAAACTGCCAAGCGTGGTGGCCCACACTTGTAGTCCCAGTACTTGGGAGGCTGAGACAGAAGGATCGTAGGTTTAAAGCTGTTTTCGGCAACTTACTGAGGCTCTCAGCAATCTCGTGAGATTCTGTTTCCAAATAAGAAATAAAAAATTGGACTGGCGGTATAGCTTGGAGGTAGAATACTTCTGGGTTCAATCCCCAGTACCAAAAAATAAAAAAAATAAAAAAAAATAAAAATTAAGACACAAACTTCCTCTCCATGTCCCTGGCCCTCAGGATTGAGGCTGCCTGTGCACATGTGCTTTGCCTTGTTCCTGCACTAAACGCCCAAATGGCAGGCACGTTTGTTTGTGGGCTATAACTGCAGCCAGCCTGGTTCCCTGCACACGGCGGGTGCTGACAGGTATACAGACTAGAGAAAGGTCCTGGGACCTTGGTACTCAGGCAAGTACACAAAGAGAGAAAAGGAGTTGTTGGCTGCACTGTAATTGCCCAGGTGGTGACACAGGAGCAAAGAGAGAGATGCCTGGATATAAGGTGCAGAAGGTAGAAAGGAGGGAAGAGACTTCTAAGGAGCACAGAAGTTTCCATAGACAGTTCTGTGCAGGCTTTTCCATGCTAGGTATTCGACCCACACGGAGGCGGCGGGAGGAGGCACCAAATATCATGGAAATGTTCAGGTAGTGGCAAAATCATGTAAACACTGAGCTGTTTTGGAGGTTAGCAACCAGAAGTGAAATTCAGAGCCACATGCAGGGGACATCCTTTCTCTTGCCCTCACTCCTCCTTTGGGGCTCCCTGTCTCACCACCCACCAATTGCCAACTAGAGACTGCACATCTTTTTGGACTTGTCCCTCCTTGTCACTATGCCTTTCCACTCAGCCTTCTCAGTCTCTCCCAGACTGCCATCTCCTGTCCAACCCCCGTCACTGCCGGAGCTCGCAGGACTCAGCAGGCCCTGCCGCCCAGTCCAGGCCACCCTCACCTACAGCTGCGGCCTTCCTACTGAGGTTCCAGAAAAGCTCCTAGCTGTCTGTAGACAGAGCCCGGCTTCCTGTCCTGGACCACACTGTGGCTCTCTTCTCTAGTTGTGCCTTGTGCTTCTGGAGGACCAATATGATGGGCAGTGCCTCAAACTCAGGGTGCTCTCTGAGAGCCTGTGGCTGGTCTGCAGGTGCTGCTCCAAGAACTTGGAGTGCTCATCTCTGTTTCTCAACTCGCTGCACCCCTCCTCACACCCCATCTGACATTAGGCTCAGGTGTGACCTCCTCCCGAAAGTATTAGGAGTCTGTGCATCCCCCTGCCTTCCTCCATGGAGGTCCTGGTTTCTCTTTTGGAGATCCTCCTAGTGCCCTCCCCTTCCAGCTCTCTCTTTGTCCACATGAGCTCCTCCAGCTTCATGCTTGGCACCCAACAGGCACAGTGTTTATTAGTGAGTGTAAACCATGAAAAAAGCCCTATACAGATAAAATGCAGGTTGGTACCCAACTCAGGGCCAGCTTCAACAGCACTCAAGTTTTCCTCAATGAATAAATAGCATTTAAGAGTAGATATCCCATCTCATTGAGAACAGTGTTTCACCCCTTTTGGGGGGAGTACTGGGGATTGAACCAGAGGTAGTCTACCTCCGAGCTATACCCCTGGCCCTTTTTATTTTTTATTTTGAAACAGGGTCTCATTAGTTTGCTGAAGGCTTCACTAAGTTGCTGAAACTGGCCTTGAACTTGCGATCCTCCTTTCTCAGCCTCTGAAGTACTGGAAGTACAGGCATGTGGCACCATGTCCAGCAAGAATGGTGGTTCCCTTCTGCTGAAGGCTTTCAGGTTGTAAAGGGAACCACAGTCTAACAGCCAGCCTTTCTGTTCTGCACTGGAATTGATACTGTGTTCAAGACATGAGAAGTATTGTTCTCTGGAAGAGTTTGAGCACAAACAGGACTTGTTATGAAAGGTAGAGTTACCTTGAAATCCCAAATTGTCATGGCTCCATCGATGCCAGTAGTGCAAAATTTGCGACAATCTTGTTTGTCCACCTCGTAAATAGACACTTGACTGAAAAAAAAAGCAGAAGTAGGAGATTGCATGGTATGTAGTAGAAATGAGCTCAATCTTCCTGACTTATAAAGTAAGGATCATCGAAAGAAATGAATTATCTTTCAACTCCTAGATATTAACTTACCCATCTATAGTAGGAAGCAGATATGTGACTCAAAAAATATCCCAAAGCATTTTACTAACAGATGTTCAGGAAAGACAAAACTGAAAAGGAGGGAAAGTTATGGGCCTGCTTGAATTAGAGTGATTTGGAAAAGCAGGATGATCTGGTCCACACAGCATGCAAATAAATATTTGGGAACAGGATGTGGGCAGGACCACAGCAATGATGGAAATGAGAAGATTTTATTTTATTTTTTAAAACTAGAGGCACTCCCAGCATTCGGGAGGCTGAGACCGGAGGATCCGGGTTCGCAGCCAGCCTCAGCTACCTAGTGAGGCACTCCGCAACTTAGTGAGACTCTGTTTCAAAATAAAGAATAAAAAATAGGACTGGGGGTATAGCTCGGAGGTAGAATGCCCCTGAGTTCAATCCCCAGTACTGCAAAAAAAAAAACAAAAAAAAAAAACCTAGAGGCATGACTAGAACATGACTGGAAACAAATTGGCTCTAAACAAAACTTCCCAAATCATCAGGACATCCAGAACACTCCTTACATTTGAAGTTAATCATTATAAATGTTCACAGCAGGCAGACTCCCCCAGATTCCACCCAAGCAAAGCAGAGGAACAGATAAATGAAACAACCTGCCTTAGCCTAATTATCTGGGAAGCTTTCAAGAAAATCAATTCCATCGTTTAGACAGTATTTTTTTCTTACTCCTCTGAAATATCTAGAACTTGCCCCTCTAGGGAAAGTGATGGCTACTGTGGCACAAACTGGCTATTTTTGTTCAGCCTCTGAGCTGAGAATGGCTTTTACATTTTATTTTATTTTTGTGGTACTGGGGATTGAACCCAGAGGCACTCTACCTCTGAGTTATACCACCAGGCACTATTCTGTTTTTCATTTTGAAACAGAGTCTTGCTAAGTTACTGCACAATGGCCTCAGACCTGCAATCCTCCTATCTCAGCCTTCCAAGCACTGGGATTACAGATATGTGCCATGGCACCAGGATTGGCTTTTAGATTTTATTTTTTTAATTTTTTTTTTTTTGCGGTACTGGGGATTGAACTCAGGGGCATTCTACCTCTGAGCTACACCCCCAGCTCTATTTTTTATTGTTTATTTTGAAACAGGGTCTCACTAAGTTGTGGAGTGCCTCACTAAGCAGCTGAGGCTGGCTGTGAACCCGGATCCTCCGGTCTCAGCCTCCCAAATGCTGGGATTACAAGCGTGCGCCACCACGCTCGGCCACGGCTTTTAGATTTTAAATAGTTGGGGAAAACATTAAAAGAAGACCAGTATCTCATGACAAGAAACTTATGTGGAATTCACACAGCCAGGTCACTGTATTGTCTGGGGCTGCTTTTTTGCCACCATGGCAGACCTGAGTAGCTGGAGACTGGCCCTCAGAGCTAAAAATATTTTCTACCTGGTCCCTTACAGAAAAAGTTCTCTGATACTGTTTTAGGGCAAAAAAGACCCGATTTCTACAAATAAAATACAGCATCCAATCTGCAAGGGCTTTTATTTTTTGGGGTACTGGGGATTGAATCCAAGGATGTTCTACCTCTGAACTATACTCTCATCCCTTTTTATTTTTCATTTTGAAACAGGGTCTAAGTTGCTGAGGGCCTTGATAAATTGTTGAGGCTGGCTTCAAACCTGAGATTTTTCTGTCTCAACTTCCCAAGTACTAGGACTACAGGCATGCGCCACCAGACCCAGCCATGGGTTTGTCTTTTTACTTTTCACCTAAAGCCTCAGAGAGGCAATCAGAGCTGCTTCCTTCCTGATTGCTACATGCACAGTCTGCACAGAGGCTTGACAGAAACTTGTAAGAAGTAATTTTTGAGTTGTTCAAGATGGAGAAATCTGAAGACTATGGGAAAGTGGTAAGTTTTGCAGAGGCCTTCAAGTTCTTATTTTTCAACAGAGCACAGACACTTTCAGCCTATTTTATGTCCAACTGCCTTTTCCACTGAACATGAAGAAAAGCACAATCTGCATTTAATAATAATTTTCCTGAAGAGAAAGTCTAGACATTCTCATTATTCCCATTATTCTCTCTCTCAAAAAAAAGAAAAAAAAAAAAAAAAAGGTGGGGGGGCTGGAGGTGTAGCTTGGAGGTACAATGCACCTGACTTCAATCTCCAGCATCATGAAAATAAATAAACATGTGCATCACTATCGACATGATTTCCATTATGATGTAAGACTGCAATGCACCAATGAAAGTATAACAACAACAACAAAAAAGAATCTAGCTGGACATGGTGGCACATGCTTGTAATTACAGTACTTGGGAGGCTGAGACAGGAGGATTACAGGTTTGCGGTCAGCCTCAGCTACTTAGTGGGCCCTCCACAACTTAGTGAGACCCTGTTTCAAAATAAAGAATAAAAAAATAGGGCTGAGGGTGTAGCTCGGAGGTAGAATGCCCCTGGGTTCAATTCCCAGTACCAAGAAAAAAAAAAAAGGGCTAGGGGTATAGCTCAGAGGTGGAATGCCCCTGGGTTCCATCTTCAGTGTGTCTCACACGCAAACACATACAAATGAAAGACAGAAAACCTGATGTAGATATAAAATAAATCAAACTTTCTGAACAAAAAGTAATTCTGTTGTCTTTTACAATCACATATGCTTGGTGAAAAATGAGTCCAGAGACTTCTCAGCTGTCATACGCTAAGGAATCCTATTTCTGTGATTAAGGATCTTCTTACTTGTATACATCACTTGGAACCCATGGTTGGAACAATAACAGGACGTAGCTACATTCCCTGTCCTGTGCTCACTGCCAGAGAAGCTGGGCATTTAGGAAGGTCTCCTGTTCTAACCATGTTGCTGAGAAAGTGAGCCTGGGAAGAGGCTGCCCCGACGGGCCCCACCACCTCAGTTTAACAGGAGCCACACTCTTCCTGCAGGATGCCTCGAGCCATCTACACCTTCAAGAACAGAAGTGACCAGGTGGTGGCAGTTCACTCTGTCACAAGCTGAAAATAAGAACCTGGCAGTTGGAAAGACACAGACTCATCTCTGTTCTTGGTCTGGAAGGGGTGTCTGGGCCTGCAGTGTGTAGGGGTCTTATAGGTACTCAGTGAAAAAGTAACATGATATTTTTTTACAGATGGCCAGGTTCCTGGCTACAGAGGGCCCCAGAAGGCCGGTGGCACCTACGTGATGCTATTCTGGTGCAGTGTCTCCAAGGCCGTATTTCGGTCCTCGGTTGTGGCCCTCTTGTCCATGTTGCGGAAGCGTTCCATGGCGGACATGTTGCGCTGGATGCTCTGTTTGGGAATGTCTAGTTTGGAGACAAAGGTCAAGCAGCCGCGGTCATCGTAGTTAAAGAGCATCGGGCAGCAGTCATGGCCCTGAAACAAGATGCCGGTCAGTGCGGGAGGGCATTTTGCCCACATAGTAACTGTAGTGGTGAGCCAGCAGAAAGCTCACCACTACAGGCAACTCCTACACTTACAAGCTAGCTCTATTTCTTCTAAAAGGCTGTTTTTCATTGTGCCAGTGTCACAGAGCACGCATTGTTCCTGGTCTGGAGATTACATACAGTGCATGACAAGGAAGAATGAAGAGAAATACTTACAGCAGCTACGACGCTATTCTCCGAGACAAATGATACACTCAGGAGTGGCAGGAACTCGGTTTTCAGAGTTGAGACCCTGAACACAAGAACATTTGTTATACTGAGCGGAACCGTACCATGCAGCTCTTTATAGACTCAGAAGACGACAAAGGACTATTCTCACAGGGGCTTCTGCAGTGTCAAGAAACACTTCTGTTTAAAAGGAACCTCCTGACCTCTCCTTGCAGGAATCTGGAGCACAAAGTGACCCCAAAGTGACCTTCAAAAACTGAGGCCTTCAGGCTAGGGGGTATAGGTTGGTAGTAGAACACTTGCCTAGCATTCACTGAGGCCCTGGGGTTCATTTTCAGCACCCTGAAACCAAAACAAGAAAGCAACTGAGGCCTTTAGCTTTTTCTAGCCTGTGCTTCATCCCCTTCTGAGACCCCTCCCTCTCCAAGAAGGCCTTGTTCTTCCTCTTTCTGCCTTTGCTCCTTTTTTTCCCTTTTTTTTTTTTTTTTTTTTTGCAGGGGGAGGGTGCTGCTAGGAATTGAACCTAGGGGCATTCTACCTCCAAGCTATACTCCCAGATCCATTTTATTTTTTATTCTGTAACAGTTTCCCTAAGTTGCCAGGGTTGTTCTTGAGCCTGTGATCTTCCCAAATACTGGGATTACAGGTGTGCACAACCACGCCTAGCACTCTACTCTTATCCAAGTCCACTTTGAAGCTCAGCTCCAGTTACCTCCATGAGGCTTTCCTGGACCACATCAACCTACAATGGTTTCTTCTCTGTCTTACCTGCTAAAGCTCTCATTGTCACTATCGATGGTGACTAAATGCTTATGCTATAATCCTCCCCTCCCCTGGGCTCACCAGATGCCAGAGGGCTGCCATCACACCCAGCTTCATTACACAGATATCTACTGAGAGCCAGGCCCTGTGTTAGGAGCTAAAGCTATCAAGATGGACTGAATTTAAGTCTTACCCAAGAGCTTACACTCAACTGGGCTGTGTATGTGACCTCCGCTTTTAAACCTGGCAAGAAGGTTAACACAAATATCACAGGCAAACACACTGATTGATTAATTAAAAGCACTTAACTTCATGCAAAAAGTGGTATGTTTTGAAAATTAACTGCATGTCTCAGGAGACCTCTTAATCAAGTTGGTATTGGATTAAAGACCTAACACATCATCTTAAGCCCTCACTGTGGCATATTTTACTATCTGAAATACTTATGTTGGAGAAGGGGAAGGGTGAAATATGTAATCTGACTTATAGGACTGAAAAATGCAAATTATTAGTCAACATGAGGGTAGACAGAGACTTATAGTAAACATTTGCTAAGAATTTCCTATGTGTCATAATGGACTGTATAAAATCAATGCTGGCATCAAATTGTATTGAATGCCAAAAGGCAATTATATAAAATGTAGAACATAGTCCTGTTGTATTAAAAATGAAAAAGTTAAATGTCTATATATGTACAGAAATCTTCTGGAAGACTGTATTTACTTATTTATTTTGTTTTTTTGGTGCTGGGGATTGAAGCTGGGAGTATTCTACCTCTGAGCTATACCCCCAGCCCTATTTTATTTTGAAATAGGGTCTCACTAAGTTGCCAGGCCTGACCTTGACCTTGTGATCCTCCCAAGTACTGGGATTATAGGTGTGCACCACCACACCGGGCCGGAAGACATTTATAATAAAGGGATCTTTAAAAACCATAAACATTTATAATAAAGTGATCTTTAAAAAAATATAAAATTGGTTGGGCACAGTGGCGCATGCCTACAATCCCAGCTACTTGGGGAGCTGAGGCAGGGGGATCAAAAGTTTGAGGCCGAGCCGGGCGTAGTGGTGCATACTTGTAATCCCAGCATTTGGGAGGCTGAGACCAGAGGATCCGGGTTCGAGGCCAGCCTCAGATACCTAGTGAGGCCCTCCGCAACTTGGTGAGACCCTGTTTCAAAACAAAGAATAAAAAATAGGACTGGGGGTATAGCTTGAAGGTAGAATGCCCCTGAGTTCAATCCCCAGTACCACAAAAAAAAAAAAAAAAAAAAAAAAAGTTTGAGGCCAGCCTCTGCATCTTAGTGAGACTCTGTATCTAAAAGGATTGGGGGTTACATTTCAGTGGTAAAGCCCACTGAATTCAATCCTTAGGACCTCAACAAAACGACCCCCCCCAAAAAACAGAAGAAAATAAAACTAACCAAAACCCTATATTAAATCCAGTAAGAAAAGAAAACACCACCTCTGAAATGTCATGTTTCGCTGCTGCCACTGTGCAGCAGAGGGAGTAAGGGTCACCCAACATGACTGAGTCTCCATACCCAGGTCAGCAGTCTCTAACAGTGAACCCCTTTAGTCACCAATGGAACAGGACTCACCAGGAAAGACTCAAAGACTCATGAGAAGAAAAGGATTCCAGCCTTCTCTCTTCCCCCAGTATTTAAGGAGCAAATCAGAGTTCTGACGTCTGACATGCTGCCCTAAGCTGAGCAAGCTCTCTGCTCACAAATGAGTCATCACAGTTCAAGTTCTTCCAGCAGATACTACAAGTGGCACCAAGGATGCATTGTTCCTTGATACACACAGTAAGAACTTTTTTCCTGTTTAAGGCTAGTAGATGACACTGACATGATGTAAAGAATTCAGAATAACAGACTACAATGCCCATTTTGAAGGGACATGTATCAGTAGCAAACCAGAAGATTCTTCAAAGGAATTGCTACCAGATTCCTTCTATTACAAAGTGTTTCTGGAAGGAAGGCCTAACTTTAAAATTTCCCAAATAAATCATTTAAATATATTTAATACTAACTTTTTTTTTTTTTTTTTTTTTTGCAGAACTGGGGATGGAACCCAGGGGCATTCTACCTCCAAGCTACACCCACAGCCCTATTTTTTATTCTTTATTTTGAAACAGGGCCTAACTAAGCAGCTGAGGCTGGCCTCGAACCCGGATCCTCCAGTCTCAGCTTCCCAAATGCTGGGATTACAAGCATTCTCCACCACGCCCAGCCATATGTGTAACTAACTTTAAAGGCTGCCTGCAGTTCGTTGGGATTTTTATGCTCTTGTGTTGTACTTACACCCAGGGGCTGAGAGATTCTACCCAGCTCCCATCTTCCACACAAATGGCAAATACTCACTGTACACTTTTTGAGGCATCAGCAACAGACACGGTGCTGTCATGGCTGACCCAGGCCAGGCGGCTCCCGCTGGCAGAGAAGCTGACCCCGTGGACCCAGCCACCAGTGCCACTGCCACCAAACTCTGACATCAGCTGACCAAAAGGCATCTTGCTGCCCCAGGGTGTACTGGCTGGCTTTTCATCCACTTCTTTAATGTAGGCAGAAAACACTCTGGTTTAAAGGGCAGAGAGAGAAGGAAAAAGAAAATGAAAATATATGTATGTAAAAATAGGCCACCAGCAGTTACCATAAGGTAATCCAGAACACAAAGACGTTGACTTATAAAAAGAACAAAACGTGACAGACAAGTTCAAATGCATAAACCTCTTGAGACACTGAATGGCTTGAAGTGCTGCCTATAGCCAGATCCAAGTCTTGCAAGTCTGAACCCAATCAGCCGATGCTCACAGAGCACTATGGGTGGCAGGCTCTAGACGCACATCTGAGATCATGGAGACAAAGCTCTACCCTCATGGACTGTAAATTTTGGGTAGACTTGCTGCTCTACCCTGCCCTTGCCCATGTCTGACCTTCTTGCTAAATGACCACAGCATCCTCTCCTGTCTACTTCAGCATCATTCTCAACATTGTACTCCAAGAAGCCCACACAGTCAATGGGAGGAGAGAGGAAACTATCTGCCACCCTGTAACAAGCCCATGGTACGAATCCATTTAAAGACAGAAAGAGATGCTCAGAGAGAAAGCCAAGGGAGGCCAGTGAGGAAGTGGCAGGCTCTCTAGCGCTGCCAGGTCATGGGCTGAGACCCCTCACCCTCAGGACCACTGTCCAGTCTTTGTGGCAGGAACAGTCTGAAATAAAGGCAGGTCATTTCAGCTGCTGAGGACAGCTGAGTATCCTCACTCTTTCTAACTCCCTAATTCCATGCAATTGTGTGTGAGATGTTTGGAACCAGAGTTAGAAAGGGGAAGGCATGAGCTGGGCGTGGTGGTGCACACCTGTAATCCCAGTACTTGGGAGCTTAAGATAGGAGGATTGCAGGTTCATGGACAGCCTGAGCAAACGTTAAGACTCTCATCAACCTAGTGAGACATTTCAAAATAAAACAGGGCTGGAGGTGTAGTTTGGAGGTAGAAAGCCTCTGGGTTAAAACCCCAGTTACTCCCCCCCCCCCCCCCAGATATTCATGCACAAAAAAGTTGGGGGGAGCACAAACACTAGTTGGAAATCTCTTTTTGGTCCCTTTTGCACTGCTATTTCTACTTTGTATATCTTCTCTTTAGAAAATTTCTGAACCTAAAGATTTCCTAAAAGAACTATGATATCTCCCCACCCCAATCCCAAGTGATAATGGCGGTGAAAGCTCCAGAAGTGGCAGGGCTTCAGTGAGGTGGAGGCTAATGAGTTATCCATAAGTTAGATGCTTTAAATCAGCATCACAAAAGGGCAGCCTGAGAGGCTCAGAAAGAACTGGTGGGCTAGGGAGTAGCTCAGTAGTAAAGTGCTTTGAGCAAGCTGCAACAAGGCTTTGGGTTCAATTCCCAGCAGCATAAAAATAAAAATAAAAACAACCCAGAACTGGTAGTTCACAGCCACCAACTTGAGAATGTAAACAGACTCTTACCCTTAGGACTGCAAGTCAAAGGACAATTTATTTGTGGAGATAAGTATTAACCCGAGAATTACAACTTATTTTCACAGCCAGGTTTTTAGACACATCATCACAAGAACCCAGGTGAACAGCTTAGTGCCACGCAGTTCAATTTTCTAAGGGAGCTACGATGTCTCTGGGTAACAGATCACAAACAACAAAACTCCAGAATACAAAGTGTCTGGATGCTATCATAACCAAACTCTCTCACATACACTTTGTTTTTAAACCTTGGATATTCCTCAATATAAATCACTGGTTAGGTTTTTTTGTAAAAGCTACTGAAGAAAGGTATACCCCAACTCCCAGCTACCAAGAATCAACACAAAGCAACATTTATTTGTTTTTTTTTTAGTTAAGGGGGAAGGAAAAAGGCTTCTTGATAAAGAAGAGCTTTGAAAAAAAAGCAATTACATGGTATGATCCTTAAAGCTCTTAGCAAAGTGGCTGTGCTTCTTTTAGCCTCCTGCTAATGACAAATAAAAAGCTTTAACTGCAAAGGACAGTGTGGTAACAGCTCAGCAGTATATTGTTTTGCTATATATTTTTAAGCTTAGTTTCACTCTGGAATTTGCAGGGTTTGCTGCCTAGAATATGAAATGAGAATAATACTGCAATCAAGAAAGACAGGCTTAGCCGGGCATGGTGGTGCACGCTTGTAATCCCAGTACTTGGGAGGCGAGACAGGAGGATCCGGATTCGCGGCCAGCCTCAGCTACTTAGTGAGACCCTGTTTCAAAAATAAAGAATAAAAAAATAGGAGTGGGGGTGTAGCTCGGAGTTAGAATGCCCGAGTTTAATCCCAGTACCGCAAAAAAAAACAAGAAAGAAAGACAGGCTGAGCTGGGTGTAGTGGTGCATGCCTGCCATCCCAGTACTTGGGAGGCTAAGACGGGAGGATTGCAGATTCAAAGCCAGCCTCAGCAATTTTGTGAGGCTCTCAGCAACCTAGCAAGACCTTGTTTCCAAATAAGAAATAAAATTGGGCTGAGGGTGTAGCTTGGAGGTAGAATGCCTCTTGATTCAATCCCAAGTACCAAACAAAACAAAAAACAAAAAAATCAAACAAACAAGAAAGACAGGCTGAGAGAAAGGGAAAGACAGACAGACACAGAGATAATATAAGCTAACCCTCCACC
Source organism: Graphiurus murinus (assembly GCA_004027655.1). Classification (NCBI taxonomy): domain Eukaryota; kingdom Metazoa; phylum Chordata; class Mammalia; order Rodentia; family Gliridae; genus Graphiurus; species Graphiurus murinus. The sequence continues at coordinate 15,930 of PVLC010019078.1, read as the reverse complement.
TGAAACCATGGACATTCTGTGTAAGAAAGATTTCCTTGGCCCTGCCCTGCATCTCCCCACTTCCAAGTCCACTTCCATCTACCTCAGAGACTTACACACTATACACTTGCTCCTTTAATCACTGTACTTTAGCTCCTTTTCTTTTCCTTTTTTATTTTTTTTTGTGGCACTCAGTATTGAACCCAGGGCCCACGGGCATTCTAACTCTGAGATATAACCCTAACCCTATTTTATTTTGAAACAGGGTCTAAGTTGCAGAGGGACTTCTAAGTTGCCAAGGCTGGCTGCAAACCTGCAATCCTCCTGTCTCAGCCTCCCAAGTACTGGGATCATAGGTGTGCGCCATAACGTCCGTCTCTAGCTCCTTTTCTAGACTGCAAACTCCTGTGAGGCCCTGACAGTGCCCAGAAAACTACCTTGCAAAGAAAAGGAACCTTACAAATATTTGTTGAAGGATGAGCAAGTCTATCAGTTCTCATTTGTTCCCACCTGCATTTGAAGTCACATGATCCTGCTGCCAGCAAAACGTTGTTGGGATGCCAATCTAGGCTGAGGACCGTGGAGCGTATCGGCTTTTTAATGTGCTTGCTTACCCACCTACAAAAGGAGGAATACTATTGTAGTTTATTGAGTGACAGTTCCCAAGTGAGCGACAAACGTGTGCCAGGTGGAAACATCTAAGTGTGGTTTTTATGTTGGCCACCAAGTTTCCTGCCAGAGTGGAGGCAAATTTCTGAAGGACGAGAGAGAAGCCTAATTAACTCTGCTACTGCCTGCCCCAGGGGATTTCAGATTACACAGGACACTAACCTTGAGGATAAAAAGTGAAATTTGAAATTACTTGAATTTTTATAAATATTTTGTGATTAGTTATTTCATTTTGTGTTGTAAACTTAATTTCCTTTAAAAGTCGCCATGAACTTACAAAGTTACATTTTTTTCTCAGAGAGAAATCACAACCAAGAAATTAGAAGAACCTCTCTTGTTAGGGATTAGTCTCTAACTAATTTTCTAGTGCCATTCAAAAAAGATTATTTAAGTCTAAGATCAGTCATTATTTTGGCTTAACTATTCAATTTTTGCCCCAAACTGCTATTTAAAAACGAATCACATCTGGTTATTCAAGTTGAGAGACTTAATATTGAGCCAAATGCCTTTCCTTGAATGCGAAATTACTTTTCTACAGAACCTTTCTTGGAAATCTATTTGGTAAAGTTCATTCTGGAAAAGATGATATTCTGAATTATTTTAATGCAGGTTTTCTTTTCAATTAAAGAAAGAATGGCAAGCAAAATAATAAGTACTTGATAAGATTGAATTATAGGATTCTGGTTTTTTTTTTTTTTTTTTTTTTTTGCCATACTGGGGATTGAACCCAGGGGCATTCTACTTCTGAGCTATATCCCCAGCCCTATTTTTAGTCTTTGTTTTGAAACAGGGTCTCACTAAGTTGTAGAGGGCCTCACTAAGTTGCTGAGACTGGTCATGAACCTGCAATCTTCCTGTCTTAGCCTCCCAAGTACTGGGATTATGAGTGTGCACCACCATACCTGGCTCAATAAAATGTTTTATGGCTGAGAAGCTGCTCTGAGTATATAACTTGTTCAAAGACAATAATGTATACTAAAGTCCAATTTACCTATATTTGAGACTATCTCCCAATGAATAAAAATGTAAACAATTATTATGGTTGAAGCTTAGCTAAGAGGAACTTCCCTATGTAAATTAATAAAAATGTCAGCTAGTAATTTTTTAACTTTTTTTTTAGCTAGTAATTCTTGATATAAAGTTCAGCCATGAAAGAATATTAATGGACATTGTTTGCTTTTTTTCTACTCATTACCGTAAGCCCTCTAAATAATTCCTAGTAATGATTTCCTTTTTTCTTTTTTTTTGCGGTACTGGGGATTGAACTCAAGGGCATTCTACCTCCGAGCTACACCCCCAGCCCTATTTTTTATTCTTTATTTTGAAACCGAGTCTCACTAAGTTGCAGAGTGCCTCACTAGGTAGCTGAGGCTGGCCTCGAACCCGGATCCTCAGGTCTCAGCCTCCCAAATGCTGGGATTACAAGCGTGCGCCACCACGCCCGGCTCCTAGTAATGATTTTTTAATCTTATTTTCACACATACTTGAAAGAAAATACATGTCATAATTCAATTTTGTTGCAAATTCATAGGTTTTCTTTCCAAAGAATAAATAGTTTATGCGGTTTTACTAAATTAAAAATGTAATAGGATAATCCCATTCATTGTTTTAGAACACAAATAGTACAACTACAAAGAGTAACGTGTACTCTGCTATTTTTAGTAGAAACACAAATGCTGCCAGTTTCATATTAAAGGACAATTTCACATTGAAAGATATTTACCACCTATTCTGAATGTGTGCCAGGTAGAATACGGTTGTTTTCTTATCAAAATTACCAGGAAAGAATGTTAAAATAAGTTATTTAGCTATAAAACTATCCTGTGTATTTTGATTTGCTCAGCTATGAGTGATTTTTTTAAAAAGTACAATAGTGTGATTATATTTCTAACATTCTAGTAAACTTTTATTTCAATGGTTTAAACAAGTAAAATATTATACCAAGACATAGATTTGGTTAGCAAATAAGCTTAAAAGAAAGAATACTGCTATCTGCAAGAATCCTAGATATTTCAAGTGAATGGATGTGGTGACAGAAAATTATTCCTCAGGGCACTGAGACTGTTTTAAGTTTGTATTTTCTATATTAGAGTAATTTGGGCAATACATTCTGGTGATAACAGTAGCAGCACTTTGTAAAACAAAAAGTTAGGAGATCAGAACTTAGAAACAATAACTCTACATTAATAAAAGAAAGATGCGAGATTTGCCTCAATGTGCCTAAGAAGAAATGCTCAGACAGATTGGAAAATTCAGAGGGGAAAAAGCCATAATCTCTAGATGAGGAGAACCTAGAGCTGTAGTTAAGCCTTCACCCTCAGGAAGTCACCAAGAACATAGCAGTCCAAATGTGAATACTATAGAGAGAAATAAAGAGAAGTTTGATACTGCTCACCAGTCATTTTCAGACTCGAAGTAACAAACGGAAATGAGTCGTGCTCCACTTCCCACGGCAAATTTGTTCTCTAGAGGGGACCACTTCACAAAAGTGGCTGCACGATTAATCCTCAGGATCACCAGGGTTGGCTTCCAGACACCATCTTTCTGACTCCAGACGTAGGCATTGCGGTCTGCCCCACAAGTGACAATGCGGTCACTCTTGGGAGCCCAGTCAATACCTGCAAGTGAGATGTGGGTCATTTGTCAATGGCAACTGACTGTGACACCAGCAGGTGAATACTGGCCACAACTGGACCAGATGTGGGCATCGTAGCTTCCTGCCAGTCCCATCCTTCCCCCACCAAAGGCCCTGATCACCCCCTTACACAAAGGCAAGAATATTCCTTTGCAAAGTGTCCAGGACTCAGGATCCCCATGAAGGCAGGTGGAACAAAGCTGTTTTGTTTTGATTTTTTGTGGTACTAGGGATTGAACCCAGGGGCATTCTACCTTTGAGCTATACCCCCAGACTTATTTTATTTTTTATTTTGAAACAGGATCTCACTACATTATTGAAGCTGGTCTCGAACATGTGATCCTCCTGTCTCAGCCTCCCAAGCAGAGGGTTTATAGGTGTGTGCCACCATGTCCAGTTACAAAGCTATTTTTAATGCAATCTTATAACTGCAAAGTTTGCCAAACTAATCATGGACATTCTTTCCACCCATTCACAGGTTTCTAAATATCCTAAAGGGTCCGAAGGCCCATTAACCTTGTTCTTTTATTATTAGATTATTTTGGTCTATTCATTAATAGACCTCATTCCATTACATTAACTGTTACATTAATTAGTACTATTCCATCAGTACCATGTCAACTAATTCCATTATATATGTACACACACATACCAACATATATGTGTATATACATTCCATGTCAACTAATTCCATTATATCAACTGACAGTTAATTTAGTTGACATGGCACTCAATTAAAACAGCACACAGGGTAAATAAAAATAATCTTCAGAATAAAGGGGGAAAGCCAGGCATGGGGTCGCATACCTGTAATCCCAGTATTTGGGAGGCTAAGACAGGAGGATCACAGGTTCAAGATCAGCCTCAGCAATTTAGCAAGACTTTCAGAAACCTACCAAGACCTTCTTTCTTTCTTTTTTAGTATTGGAGATTAAACTGAGGGGCACTCTACCTCCAATCTACACCCCCAGCCCTATTTTATTTTTATTTGGAAACAGGATCTCGCTAGGTTGACGAGAGTCTCACTACTGAGCCAGGCGTGGTGGTGCACGCTTGTAATCCCAGCATTCGGGAGGCTGAGACCGGAGGATCTGGGTTCGCGGCCAACCTCAGCTATCTAGTGAGGCACTCCGCAACTTAGTGAGACTCGGTTTCAAAATAAAGAATACAAAATAGGGCTGGGGGTATAGCTCAGAGGTAGAATGCCCCTGAGTTCAATCCCCAGTACCGCAAAAAAAAAAAAAAAAAAAAAAGAGTCTCACTACTTGCTAAGGCTGTTCTCGAACCTGTGATCCTCCTAAGACTCTCTTTCAAAATGAAAAACAAAAAGGACTGGGGATGTGTTCTCCCCAGTGTATTTATGATGGTTTAACTGACAGCAGTGTTCAGAAGAATATATAGTGAGTCACAATTTATATTTTCCCCATTCTTTTTTTGGGGGGGCAGAGGTACTGGGGATTGAACCCAGGGGCATTTTACCTCTGAGCTACACCCCCAGTCCTATTTTTTATTCTTTACTTTGAAACAGGATCTCACTAAGTTGCAGAGAGCCTCACTAAGTAGCTGAGGCTGGCCACCAACCCAGATCCTCCGGTCTCAGCCCCAAGTACTGGGATTACAAGCATGTGACACCACGCCCAGCTTATGATGTACATTTTGATTTTAAATCTATTACAGGATAATTTTGCAATCCTCTTTGTTCTACTTTTAGTGTATGTGTTACACACACACACACACACACACACACACACACACACACACACACACTGAGATTGAAACCAAGAGCATTCTATCACTGAGCTACATCCCTAGGCCTTTTTTTTTTTTTTTTTTTTTTTCTTCAGTACTGAGGATTGAACTCAGGGGCATTCTACCTCCGAGCTATACCCCCAGCCCTATTTTTTTATTCTTTATTTTGAAACCAGGTCTTACTAAGTTGCAGAGTGCCTCACTAGGTGGCTGAGGCTGGCCTCGAACCCAATCCTCCGGTCTCAGCCTCCCGAATGCTGGGATTACAAGCATGCGCCACCACGCCCGGCTTCCCTAGGCCTTTTTATTTTGAGGAAGGGTCTTGTTAAGTTTCCCAGGCTGGCTTAAGCTTTCTTTTCTTTTCTTTCTTTTTTTGTTTGTGTGTGGTACAGGGATTAAATCCAAAAGCATTCTACCACTAAGCTACACCTCCAGACCTTTTTTTTTTTTTTTTTTTCAGTACTGGTGATTGAACTCAGGGGATTCTACCTCCGAGCTATACCCCCAGCCCTATTTTTTATTCTTTATTTTGAAACAGGGTCTCACTAAGTTGAGGAGTGCCTCACTAGGTAGCTGAGGCTGGCCAAGAACCCAGATCCTCTGGTCTCAGCTCCAAATGCTGGGATTACAAGCATGCGCCACCACACCCAGCTCCAGACCTTTTTAAAATTATTTTGAAACAGGGTCTTGCTAGGTTGCTGAGAGTCTTGCCAAGTTGCTAAGGCTGGTCTTGAGCCTTCAATCCTCCTGTCTCAGCCTCCCAAGTACTGATACTATAGGCATGCATCACATGCTTGGCTGTCTTAAACTTTTGATTTTCCTGTCTCAACTCCCTGAATAGCTGGGATTACAGATGCCTGGCTTAGATTTTATTCTTAACTACCAAAGAGATACCCACACATTGTTATGAGAAAACATCACAAAGGGACATGCAGAACATCAAGAAAGCTTTGCCTCTATTCTTTATGTCTATATACATTTCTACTCTAAAATGGTAGGAATAGCATGGCAAACATTTTCTCCTGCTTTTTAAAAAGTAGTATACATAATTTCAGAATGATGCTCTTATTGTGATTTCCTAAACCATGTTTTAAAATTAGCTGGGCATGGTGGCCCATGCTTGTAATCCCAGTACTTGGGAGGCTGAGACAGGAGGATAGTGGGTTCACAGCCAGCCTCAGCTACTTACTTAATGAGGCCCTCTGCAACTTAGTGAGACCCTGTTTCAAAATAAAGAATAAAAAATAGGGTTGGGGATGTAGCTCAGAGGTAGAATGCCCCTGGGTTCAATCCCCAGTACTTCCAAAAAAAGAAAAAGATAAAATTAAAATTTTTTTTGTTACTGAACTACAACTATATGAAGGAAGTGCTAGAATAATTTCACTTTTATATCTTAGAGATACAAAGTAAAGTCAGCAGATAGTTGAAGATGAAAAGATCAAGTTCTTATCTTATGAGGCCATAAATTATAGATTTAAGAATGTTCCATGGTTTTGTGATGCTGTCTTTGAACAGGCATTTTGATTTTTCTTTCACTTTTAATCAATATTTTTCTCACTTTCACTTACTGTATGCATTATGTGAAATTCTGCCATTTAAAAGACATCAAGTCTGGCTGGGCATGGTGGTGCACACTTATATCCCAGTACTCGGGAAGTTGAGATAGGAGGATTAGGTTTGAAGATAGACTCAATAACGTAGGGAGACCTTGTTTCCAAATAAGAAATAAAATAGGGCTGGGGTATCAATTCTCAGCACCCTTCCCCCCCACAAAAGGATACCAAGTCTGACCTAATTCAGAATGCTTTATTTCTGTTCCTTTGAATTAGGGATGTTAGGGTATTTTAAGTATTTTTTAACTGCTTAAAATTTCTTTTTTTTTTTTTTTTTTTTTTTGCGGTACTGGGGATTGAACTCAGGGGCATTCTACCTCCGAGCTACACCCCCAGCCCTATTTTTTATTCTTTGTTTTGAAACCGAGTCTCACTAAGTTGCAGAGTGCCTCACTAGGTAGCTGAGGCTGGCAGCGAACCCGGATCCTCCGGTCTCAGCCTCCCGAATGCTGGGGTTACAAGCGTACGCCACCACGCCCGGCTGACTGCTTAAAATTTCTATGGCATAAAACATGAGATTGTTTAAACAATCTACAATAATGAGATCTTAGCAGACAAACATAAAGGTCATTTTTATAATTCCGTTGTAATGCTCACCAATAGAGTACTTATTGTTTTCACACAATTGTCTAAGAAAGCCACCTTCTGCTATTTATCAAATAATTTTAAAGTTAATGACTAACTTAGTAACTTAACTATGAGTTAAAAGACTGCCTAAAAATATATTCACTTAGTATGTTAGGCTTTTTAAATAAAATCAAACTTTTAACAGTGTTTGGTATATTCATTTGGGTGAGACTTGTGATAAGAGAAAAATAATTGACAAATATGAAAATAACACTCTTTTTTATAAAAAATAAAATTGGATTTTTTTTTTTTTGCAGTACTAGGGATTGAACTCAGAGGCATTCTACCTTCAAGCTATACCCCCAGCCCTATTTTTTTTAATTCTTTATTTTGAAACAGGGTCTCACTAAGTTGCGGAGTGCCTCACTCTGGTCTCAGCCTCCCAAATGCTGGGATTACAAGCATGTGCCACCACGCCCGGCTAAAATTGGAATTTCAAAAAATTCAGAGCATATGTGTTTTTGTTGTGGTTAAAATGGTTTCTTTTCTTTTTTTTTTTTTTTTTTGTACTAGGGATTGAACCCAAGGGCATACTATCTCTGAGCTATACCTCCAGCCCTTGAAAAAATTTTTTAAATTTTATTTTACTTTTTTTTGGTGTGGCACTGGGGATTAAACCCAGGGACCTCCAAGCTATACACCTAGCCCTATTTTTTATTTTTAGTTTTGAAAGGGTCTCACTATGTTGATGAGAGACTCACTATTTGCTGAAGCTGTCCTTGAACCTGCAATCCTCCTGTCTCAGTCTCTGAAGTACTAGGATTAAAGGCATGTGCCACCACACCCAGCTAAAAATGTGCGGTTTTTTTGCGGCACTGGGGATTGAACCCAGGGGCATTCTACCTCCAAGTTACACCCCCAGCCCTATTTTTTTATTCTTTAGTTTGAAATAGGGTCTTACTAAATCGCAGAGGGCCTTACTAAGTAGTTTGCTGGCCGCAAACCTGCGATCCTGTCTCAGCCTCCCAAGCACTGGGATTACAAGTGTGTGCCACCATGCCAGGCTAAAAATGTTTTTATTTTGAAATAGCCTTGCTAAATTGCTGAGGCTATCCTGGAACCAGCAATCCTCCTGTCTCAGCTTCCCAAGTACTGGGATTATAGGCATGTGCCACCATGATGGGCTGATTTGTCTTTGGTAAATTCTCAGAAGTGTTACTTTTATGAATGTTTTATTGTCTAACTTTAATACGAGTCTTTTGACAAAAGGAAGCAAATTTTTGAAAATATTTGTGGTGAGTAGGCCTTACTGTGGCTGTGACCCCACCTGCTGCTATTCACACCTTTGTTAAGACCCACTCCCTTGAGTATGGGCAGCACGTGTGACTTGCTTCTAAACAGTGGAATGCTACAAAGCTAATAGTATATATGATTATGTGTTCAGGATTACATAAGAGCATAGTGCCATCTTTCTAGAGACTTTCATTCTCTCTCCTGCTTGCTGGCTTTGAAGCAAGCTGCTGGGAATCCTACAGCCACAAAGACGTGAACTTCACCAACAACCTGAGGGAGCATGGGAATGGATCTTTCCCTGGTTCAGCCTCTGATGAGAATACATCCTGGCTGACACATTGATTACACCTTGTGAGACCATAAGCAGAGGTCCCAGGTAACTCATGTTAGTCTTTTAACCCACAGAAACAAATGTTTTTTTGGTTTAAGCTGTTAACATTGTAGTATTTGTTACACAGCAATAGAAAACTACTATATCCTTTAACATCCAAAACATAGCCTAATAAAAAGACCTCAGTAATTTTGACTATCTCAAATCACATGACCACTGCTCTAATTAAACACAGATGTGTTTTATGAGAATTCCTGAGATGCTTAAGGATAAGATGATTAAAAAGAAAAACAAAAGAAAAGGTCCTCACTCCCTTAAGAAAATGTAAGGAACTGCCTTCAGCTTGGCTATAATTGCTTTCAGCTTGACTATAGTTCTAAGTCTACCTCTGGAACCACACTTTTCATTTGAAAATGGAAGTTATAAAATTATAGTCATAGTCTCAGCTATTTTAGATGATGTTAGTTTTTAACTCTTTTTTTTTTTTTTTTTGATTTGTGGTACTGGGGATTGGGTCTCCTTAGGTTGCTGAGGGTTTCACTAAGTTGCTGAAGCTGTACTTGAACCTTTCATCATCCTGTCTCAGCCTCCCAAGTACTGGGATTACATGGTTCAATCTCTAGTACCAAGAAAAGAAAGAGAAAAAAAAAAGAAAAAAGAAATATGAAGCAATGTGATGTCTAGGAGGTACTTCAAAATAGTACAGTAATAGAGAAAGTAAGTTCAAAAGAACAAGACTGGCTGTGAGTTGTTAATTGTTGCATCTGGGTAATGAGTCTAGGGAGCTCATTACACTATTTTACTTTTTAAATCTGTTTAAGATTTTCCATTATAAAAAGTTTTTTAAAACGCGGGAGGCTGGGTATGGTGACGCATGCTTATAATCCCAGTACTTGGGAGGCTGAGACTGGAGGATCTGGGTTTGCGGCCAGTCTCAGCTACTTAGTGAGGCCCTCCGCAATTTAGTGAAACCCTGTTTCAAAATAAAGAATAATGCCCCTGAGTTCAGTCACCAGTAAAACACACACACACACACACACACACACACACACACACACACACACACACAAAAGTGGAGCAATTACAATTTTTTTTTTTTTTTTTTGCGGTACTGGGGATTGAACTCAGGGGCATTCTACCTCCGAGCTATACCCCTAGCCC